>APFE030025031.1:21399-49465 GCA_000404065.3 Pinus taeda | reverse complement strand
GACATTTAAAAATGCATGACCGATAAAGGCCTCCCTCTTAGATAAAGACATCCAATTTAGCCCAATTTCAACCCTCGAATCAACATAAGCCTAAAATCCAAAACAAATATTTAAAAATAACTAAATACTTTTAAATTTATATAAATAAATGAATAATTATAACATGCGCACAAATAACTAAATTTCAACATTAAATTATAGCCAATCTTAAAGCAAAAGTGGGTGGGTATCTGATACACAGATCTATTTTAACCAAATTTCAACTATAAAGACATCCACTTTAACGAAGTTCCAACCATGGGATCAATGTAATCCTGAAAAACCAAATTTCAACTCTAAATTATTGCGAAAAATCGTTAAACATTATTGCGAATCTTTAAGCAAAGATGGGTGGGTATCTGTACATAAATCTATTTTAACCAAATTTCAACTATAAAGACATCCACTTTAACGAAATTCCAACCATTGGATCAATGTAATCCTGAAATTAATATTTTAAAAGCTGTTAAAAACTTTTAAATGTTTTTCGTATGCATCTATGAATTTCAATTATAAAGACATCCACTTTAACGAAATTCCAACCACGGGATCAATGTAGTCCTGAAAATAATATTTTAAAAGCTGTTAAAAACTTTTAAATTTTTTTCATATGCATTTATGATAAAGAGGTCTATTCTAAGCAGTTTAGTTTTGCTTAGGATCAGATCACGAGATTTCTTTTACTCTGAGACGATTAAACTGGTAAAGAATAAACCTTCCTATTTAACCAGTAAACCACATCGGAAATTAAAACATTCCTAAATAGACATGGATTCAACCATACTCTGGACACTGTACGTCAATAGACATCCTGTGGAAGGCGTGGCGTAGGAATTGCTTCCAAGCGTACCGCCTTTTGTAGAACCACCCCAACCTTATCTCCCATGTCCACATCCTCTGCACTCATACCATTGGGAGGTGCCCAGTCAAAGTAATGCAGGAGAGAAGCCAAGACCAGATGAATTATCTGACTCGCCAAAGGCAGACCCACGCAGATTCTCCTACCTGCTCCGAACGGTAGCAGCTCGAAGTGCTGACCCTTGAAATCCAGCTTACTCATCTTAGTATCCATAAATCTCTCTGGCATAAATTTCAACGGCTCATTCCAGATGGCAGGGTCCCTTCCGATCGCCCATACATTCACTAATATTTGGGTATCTTTGGGTATCAGGTATCCCCCAATTTCACAAGCGCTAGCTGCTCTATGTGGGAGGAGCAGAGGAACTACCGGGTGGAGCCGAAACACTTCTTTTACCACTGCACACAGGTAAGGGAGACGATCGGTGTCACTTTCTTCCACCCTTCGGTTACGGCCAACCACTTCGTCCAACTCGGCCTGGGCTCGTTTCATTTTCTCCGGATTGCATATGAGCTCTGCCATTGCCCACTCCATTGTCTTCGCAGTGGTCTCACTTCCTGCCCCAAATAGGTCCTGCAACAACCAAATAAGCAACAGAGAAATTGAGTTTGGCAGTGTTAATTGGAGTAGTAAATACATTGACTGACAAACGGTAATAAAATGAGTTACAATTAAGTAGCCTCTGATATCGATGAGACTAAATTCATCGCTTCTCATGTCCAACAGAACATCCAGGAGATCCTTCGGACCATCACTACCATTCATCGTTTTGTTTCTTTTGGCCACACGGTCCTCTATGAATTTGTCTATAATTCTGTACATCCTTTCCATATGGATTTTTGTGTTGCGTCCAACGCACTGAGGATCCAACCACTGAAGAAAAGGGGGGAAATAGTCTGCCAAATTGGGAGCTCCTGCATTCGCCATCATTTTCGAAGTACTGTCTTTGAGCTCTTGGAAGGCTGGAGAGTGGGAATCGAACATTTCTTTACCAAAGGCCATGTTGCCCAACAGATTAACAACACAGTGGACCATAGTATCTTCAATATTTATACTATTCCCCTTTATACCTTCCTGCAGCATTTGGTGGATGGTTCGCAATACTTGATCCCTTCTCAAATGTTGCAGGTTCTCTAGCCTCTTGACACTGAAGAGCTCTGTATTGGATATTCGTCTGAGCATACGCCAGTAAAGTCCACACTGAGCCCATGCTACTGAGGCCTTGTCGTGGGAAGCATATTTGACTGATTGTGGGACAGTTCGGCCTGCAAGGACACGGTCGTGGGTCGTCAAAACTTCTTTTGCCATGGCCGGCGAGGAGACCACCACTGTGGTTTTCATTCCGAGAGAGACACACATGAGAGGCCCGTATTTGGTAGCGAGGTGAAAGAGAGATTCGTTGGGTTTGTTACCCAACTGCAACAGATTTCCCACAATCGGCCATCCCAGAGGTCCGGGAGGAAACCTGCCATAAGTCGTCCTCCTCCACAAATCTAACACCAAGAATACGATGGCGGAGGTGATCCCCAGCAAAGAATACCACAATACCCATCCAATATCCATTGTGGCCGAGTGTATGCTAACAAGGTCAATACGCAACCCTCCAGAGAAAAGAGAGAACCAGTACATATAATTCCGTCTGAATCAAATCAACGCATCGCCAATTTGATTACGACGTTAATCACATCTTATGTAGAACAGAAAGATGCGTATGGAACAAGTTTATAACTAAATAAATAAATATATATATATATGATTAGGACGTGTCTAGAAAAGTCAAAGATGCGTTTGAAACAGGTTTCTCTCACATGTTATATATGGGTTGTTTGCACAAGTCAGTATGTATTAATCCATCAAATGCTTATGGTACAGGATTCTTACACAGGTTGCGCAAGATAGATATAGTATTTTATATATTTATATTATTTTTCTCTGGTCTAACTTATCTTCAATGTGGTTGAAATATTTATTATATATATAATTATTGGATTTAAATTTAATATTAATAAATATAAAAATAATATAGTAGTAGTGTCTTCGGCATAGCCGATACGGTATTGATTCGCTATTAATTCTTGTGTTGATCGTCAATTTGTATGGGTTAATTACTCTTTAACCAAAGTTTACGCTGGGCAATTTCTTTGCAAGAAAATTTTAACCAAAGTTTTCAATTTACCCTCTTATTGCCCGCATCACTTGCCCCGATGTTATTTTAGTGTGTGCAACTTAATCTATCCTAAGTTTTCTCAAAACAAAGTTATTCTAGTCACTGTTCTCCGTGCCGTCCATGCTGCAAGTCCCAGATGTTTGATGGCTATGCAGAGGATGGTTGTGCAGAGGCATCCACGTTTGTCTAGAAATCCTTCCTCTGGAGGAGAGGAGCAGAGGAGAGAGTGAGTTTCAGTTTCGAGCTAGTTTGAGGAGCAGAGCAGAGAGTATCAGGAGCAAAGCATCCTTCCTCGCGCTGTAAGGTGATAGTTGACGCTCATTCTTTTCTCTCCTACATGACAGTAAACGTTGTGTTGTGCCAAATTATTACTACTGATGTATGGAGAGGTGCAATACTAGATATAATCTCTATATCATCTCTATATCAAAGTAAGTTCAGTAACTCTTACCTCTATTTTTTTTCAGCTGCTACATCTAAATGAGTTCATCAAGATAAGCTACACAATTTGTGGATGCTTCATGTTTCACCGCTGCCCTTGCAATTAGAGTAGTAAGTTTCACCGCCTAATGAGTTCACTGCTCTCTCGGGTATGCACCGAACCTATTTTAGTTAGTCCTGGTTATATGCATTATAACTACTAAACAAACCTATTCTGTTGTCCATAAACCTACACCAAATACATTTCTTTGCGAGTTTTCCCTCAGAATGTAAGATCCATGATAATTTTGTGCGCAATGGACTGAGTCCTGTGCTGAATAACAGAAGCGAGAATATTCTGTGGAGCGACAGCGGGAAGAGTCCGGTCATGAGGGCAGTCTCTCTCAGTGTCAATGTCCCGAAGGAGAATGGTTCGATTGCCCGCAAGTGCCCTTTGCCTTCACTAAAGAGGAAATGCCCACAGAGGTTGGATATTCCACCCCAGTTGCCCGGTATAAGTTCGTTGTTCTCAGCAGTAGAGCAGGCAATGGAGGTCAATGTGTAGGGTCTTCATTATGCGGTTTCAAGCAAAAAGGGTTGGAAAGAATTGATGGAGGACACCCACAAGGCCATTCTCAATGTTCATGGCGATTCCAAACAGGCCTTCTTCGACGTCTTCGATGGTCATAGTGGTCGGAAAGCTTCAGATTTCGCTGCCGAAAATATTGGGCACAATGTTGTGGATGCTATGCTCGGCATGAAAGACGAAACAGAGAACCTTCTCGAAGACAAGTTGTCCATCTTGCAATTTGAACTATCGCATGCGAGACAAGTTGTACGGTAGTAGGCCCAAAGAGTAAGACAAATGGTAAATTTGTGGGCCCACAACGTAAAACTTGGTGATTTAATACTACTTTGTATGTGACATCTTTGCGTGCACTCCAAGTGTCCTTTGTAAAGGTACTTCTCTACATCCATTATAGGTTTTGCATAGGCTCCAGAAGATGTTCTTAGTTTTATAGAAGGCATTCAAAATGCTCCCTTCAAAGATATTTTCTTATCAAACATTCAGTTCTATTTTAACTCAGAGCCTTTCTACAATTGTTCATTCGTGAGAGGATTGTCAGTGGTGGATGCATCTTTCTGCCATGACCCTGTGAATTCAAACATAGCATTAAATAGCCCAGATGGGATTTTGCCTAATATGTTGAGTTCTATATTGAATTGCTCTAACATTTGCAAACATTATTTCCACAACAGGCTATGGCCACCTAGCTTCTTCATTCTGTTTTGAGCTTTCACAATTTCCGCTTTTCTAATTAATTTGGAATCTGGATAATGCTCACTTTTTGTTGATTTGCCTAATTCATATGTTATTTATAAACTGCACTAGAATTTTCTATGTAAGTAATTATTTGCATCCATGAGCACACCATTTTAAGAATTGCACTAGAATTTTCTAAGTAGTTATTTGCATCCATAAGCCTACTTAGCTACAAGCAAAACAACCCCTGTCAGCTTGTCTATTGAAAGAGAAAAAGGGTAGCTACATATGGGGGAATAGTATTTACAAGGTGGGCTTCGAGCATATTATAGAATAAAAAAGCATTTACATGAGGGCAAGTTGCTGAATATATTGCAGGCTGATAGAAATATATTTTGTTGTTATGCAGGACTACATTGTAACTGTGTACTGCCTTTGGGTCTTCATGTTGCCACTATTCAGCACACCCCTCAAACTCAGTTGGATGAAGGGGAAAAGAAACAACTAAGGAGCTCATTTAGTCGATTCTTGGGTTCTTTTCTATGATGAGGACAAGACAAAGGCCTATTTCAGTTCCATCTATGTGTATTGACTCGTCCATGAAAGGAGGGGTGCTTCCTTGGGGTATGAAAGGTGAAAGCATGGTGAAGTAAAGGTAGCGGAGCTTGTGATGATTTTTCTTTGTATTTGGGCTTGAGCAGATTGGTCAGCCTAGTGTATAAGCGTTCAAGAGGAAGTTAACATTTTCATTGCAGAAGAATGCAATTCGTGTTAATTAATTGGTCAAGGGAATTGAAGTTCCTGATTCATGACAACTTGCGGTAAGAGATATCAGGACACTTGAAATGTCCTAGTTAATTGTGGGCTTGAATAACTATTTCATCTTTTCCCTCAAGTTTTTCAATGCTAGGGAAATCTGTGAAGTAACTAGTTACTTTTCATTTTCATAATATAGTTTCCTGATTTTAGTAAGAAATTGATCTCACTTTGGGATTCAGATTCTCTGTCCCTGTTGACCTCAGAATCTTCAAGACACTTAGAGCTGATGCGGTATATAGGGTGCCTAATATTGTATATGCTTGTAAACGTTTCTATTTTACAAAATACTTCTCAAAATTTTCTTTTTAACCATTTTCCTCATGATTCCAGTTGTAAATTCTCATTTAGGTAATTTTCAATTTCAAATTGAAATGTTTTAAGATAGCTGTGTATCTAAATTTACAAGGGCTTCTGTGCATAAATTAATCTCTTTTCTTGTTTAGAGCAAACCATTTTTCTGATACATCAAATTGTAAGCTAAGATTTTCAACTTCTTCAAGAATCTCACTAGCTAATTTACACTATCCAAAACAATAAAATTGTTGGTTTGTCAAATGCATTGATACAATTGTCCTTCACAGGGTTTTATACAGTACTGAAAACTTGAAGTTCTTAAAAATATATGCTGGTTCAAAGTAGCCTTTAATTGGTCGTAATGTGTTTCTGCATCTTTTAGAATTACTCTTGACCTGAAGTATGGTCTTGGCGGTAAATCTTTCTACAAGAAAACTAAGGCGGGAGCGTATTCTCTTATCTAAAGATGCTTGACCATGTTGAGAAATTAGGGGTCCATTGATATGGTGTTTTCCGTTGTATTGCACCCATTCCCGGCATCTGCTTAGATGCTTTCAACAGTTCTTCCATACCAACTTGGCTACCCAGCGTTGCTCACCTTTTGCCTTACCTTTTTGCGAGGAGCCTATAGGCCTTACCTTTATATATGGCTCAGAAGTTTAAAGCCTATTATTTCTCTGGTGGGTTTGGCCTTATATGACGGCTATCCACTTTCTCCCTCTGTTGTTTTGTCTCATCTTCATCGCTCACAAGGTCCCTCTACTCCACTATGAACCCTGCCCCCTACTTTTCCACAAAACTTGCACAGAACCAAGCCCCTCTGTACCCATCTACATCACTGGACACCTCTATCAGGTCACCCTTGTTCAACTTCATTTTTTCCTCTTCACTAAACACTGCAAAATCTAGCTGTGCTCTCACTCGTACAAATTCCTCCCTTAATTCTTCACCTAACTAGCTTCCAAACTCAAGGCTCATGAAACACTAGCCATCTACTCCTCCATGCATATGTTATTCAGCCCATCGATCCTTCAGTTTAAAGAGTCAATATATCAACCTGGGAATTATGCCATGATTGCTATAATTCATAGAGGAGGAAGGAAAAGTCGTGTCGATCCCAAGACTACAATGTGTAACATTTATTGGAGCGTTAGGGTGCGTGGTGCATCTCGAATTCATAGAAAACAAATGGGTTGAAGCATCAAAGGTATGCAAAGTACTTAGCTACTTTCACTTCCCTGTAATAGTTATTGTTTTTCTTAGTGAATGGTAGGATTTTTGACCCGGTTGTGATCCTCAAATGGATAAAGTGCTTTTAAGTTTGTTGTTTTCCCATTGTTTTGTAACTATTCCGAAGTGCTTACATCTCATTTTTTTCACAGCTCAAGGTTACCTTGTTCATATGTCTGACGATATCGTTAAATTTGTTTTGAACACATTAGACCTTGTTCCACGCTGACATACTTTTAGGTTTGTTGTTGGGCTTTTAAGTTAACTATAGCGTTTTGGGCCCCTTGTCAATCAGGACGCTGAGGTTCAAATGGTTGCATTATGAAGAAGATGAGTAAAACAGGGAAATATTCATAAATATGAAACTCAGTCCTTACTCAACACGAACACAGTGTAAACTACAAGCATACTCATCCATTTACTGGGCAACCTTGATATCAAATCATCAGATGTTAGTTTCTACCACAACAAAGATATCAAATATCTATAAGAATTTTGAACACGTAGCTCAAAAATGTGTAGCTTAATAATTCATACTGGGCAACCTTGATATCAAATCATTAGATGTTAGTTTATACCACAACAAAGATATCAAATATCTATAAGAATTTTGAACTTGTGGCTCAAAAATGTGTAGCTTAATAATTCAGAATAGACGACTGCAGAAGACTCAGACCTATTAGTAGTCTCTTATAGGTAGGGACTGCCGCTATGCAATTGCCCTTGTTATATTTGTTGTATAGGTCGTGTATACTTTATTTAATTTTTTTATTGATTCATAATTGTGTTTGACGCTATTTTATTATAATATATATAATTATTGGATTTAAATTTAATATTAATAAATATAAAAATAATATAATAATAATTATTATATTATAAAATATTATTATATTTGTTTTTTTCAGTAGAAAAAGTCGTAATTTTATTCATATGAAAAAAATTACATTTTGTAGATGCTTAAAGCATATGCAGATGAGTTGTTCCTGAAAACAAGAAGCAAAAGAATACAAAAGACAAAAAAGAAAAAAGAACCAGCTGGCCTAAACTTTTCTGCCCTTCTTCTTCTCCACTCTTCGCCAACCTCCAGTGTTGGGAATGGGTGCAATAATGGCAAGCTGGTTTTCCATTGTGTTCATTGGATGTTCTTTGTCAAATTCTGATCCTTCAGATCCATGAGTTTGTTTGATGCCACTTACTTCCAGTTGAGTTTCTTGTTGTTGTTTCATATTGTATGGCCCCAAGTTGGTCTCCCTGGTATTCTCTTCCTGTGTATTTTCCTGTCCCATTTGCGTTCCTGCAGGTTCTATCTTCAATTCCTCTTCTTCTAGCGGTTCGGTGTGCTGCGAGCCTTTGGGTTTTTTGTTGTTGTTTCTTATTCCCTTTAGGCTCCTTCCTAGCCAGTGAACAGGAATTGGAGGTGCCATGTTTGCATGCATTTGCGGCATCTGAATGCCGTGTTTCTCATAGTCAAGCGATTGTGTCCACAAAGAATTGTTAAAATTCAATGTGATGTGATCAGGTAGCCCCTCACCCAGGTCCACTTCTACACATATTCTAGCAAATGTGAAAATTCCCGGAATAGCTCTGTCTTCATCAAATTTGAGGACGTTCCCCAAGGAGTTCCCAATGGCTATTAAAACTTTGTGATTCCAAAAATGTAGAGGGAGGTTATGTAGCCTTACCCAAACTGGCATTGTTGAGACTACCATGGTATTGGCGTAGAAGTCTGAAAACTAGGGGGTAATGAAGAGGCCAGCATTGCCCCGAAACCAAAACCAAGGCCCTTGATTGATGATGTTATCTCATTATTGTTTTGTGTTGAATCTAACTATGAAAAACCCTTTTGGGCATAGATAGATTTCACAGTTGGATGACCATACAGTGAAGATCCATTGATGTACTGCATCAGATTTAGGCCAGAAACCATTAAATCTACAAATAACAACATTTTGGGCTAGATTTGTGTATAGATTAGTTACCTCTGGTAGAGATACTGTAAGCATTGGAGATTCCGGTTTTTGTTCCATAATGTAGGGGCATGGCAGCTATGATGTTGGTG
The DNA here is from genome assembly GCA_000404065.3 of Pinus taeda. Lineage (NCBI taxonomy): Eukaryota > Viridiplantae > Streptophyta > Pinopsida > Pinales > Pinaceae > Pinus > Pinus taeda. The sequence continues at coordinate 40,311 of APFE030025031.1, read as the reverse complement.
TGGGTTTGTTTTGCATTTTTTCCTTTCCTTTGACTCTCTCATGAAAGGAACTTGTATTTTTAGAGCTGACTCCATTGCATCTGCCTCGCAATCTCAATTTAGAAAAATAGGTGAATCTTTGTTGATGCCATAGTCCTGAAGTGAATGGTTGTCGTGCAAACTATGTCCTATATATATCAGATTTTGATATTTTATTGGGGTTCCAAGCTATATAAAGATTTCCTTCTTAAATTCTTGGATGTTCGTCCTCTTGCTGAGCTGCATGCAGTGATATCTCCCTCCTATCAATTTGATGAAGATTTGTATCATCTTCCTATTCTTGCCCATTAACAACTGAATATTGATGGACATCTTGGTTTTTATAGTGAGTGGCGACAACAATGGCTTCTTTGCTACCCTTAAAACCCTTGACGACCTTCACATTGGAGGCAGTGCTTACAGATCCCTGCTTGCCAAGAACCTTGAGAAATTACTATATTTGTTGTATAAGTTGTGTATAATTTATTTAATTTTTTTTATTGGTTATTAATTGTGTTTGACCCAAAAAAAAATTTACAGCTCTTTATATTTTAATATTATCAAATAAATTTTATTATTTTTTTATAAATATTTAAATTTATTTATTTAAAATTTTATTGGTTCAATTCTTCTCACTCTTATTTAGGCATAAGTTGACTTTTTTACTTTAATTTTATATACTTACGTCCGAAGAGCTGATCAAGAGTTTAGAATGCACTACGCCCATATTTAATTTGATATTGAAAATTAAATTGAAACTAAACAGTTCGGACTTAGTTGAGTTGTGAAACATTCTTTTGATACACCTTCTAGCATCGCTTTCTCTATTCTTAATGGCTTTAACCAATTTGTTACAGAGATAAATTTGTTTTGTTTACCTTGAATCAAAGTAATCTATTAAACTGATTTAAGCTCTAACAATATTTAAAATTTTGCAGGTAAAATAAGATATAAGGCTGGGTCAAGGAAATTGGAGTGGTTCATGGCTGAACGCCACATGTAATGCCCCGGGATAAAATGTAAATATTTGATTTACTGTGGTAAAAATAAACTGAACCCATTATTATTATCCGTTTAAAATTTAAATATACTTTGTTTTCATTATGAGAGGTAAGGTGTGTTTCCTTAAAGGAGGTAATTCTCAAGGAAGAAGTTGTCCTCTTGAGGTGGAAAGACGGTTGCTGTGCAAGCAACCTTAACTACCTCCCCTAACTAGAAAAGTTTCCAGAGAAAAGGAGGGGGAAAGGAGGAAAAATCTGCACTGTAGCGACAGGCAGAGAAAAGAAAAGAATCCAATAAGGAAAGAAAAGTGGCTAAGTCTGGTTATGACCAAATAGACCTGCTCACTGTACGAGCAACTTGCGGAAGATTGCGGTCTAGCAAGAAGCAAGGGGGGAGATTCTGGTCTTGAAAGACGAATCTCATGGACGGGTGGTTGAATTGAAGCAGACCTAGGTTTGGGTGACTATCAGAAAGATCCTAACAGTCAGCGAATTCTAGGTATGTAAAAGAATCCCTTGGAACAGAATAGCTGGTAAATTTCTGTTTTGAAATACATTTCTATTGTAGGAGGGTATGGAGGTTTTCCTCTTACAGTAACCGTAGGGTGATATAGTTGTTTTCCTCAAGAATTATTCTTATTTTGGTACGAGATAGTGGATGTGAAGAGTTTTGTTTTCCCTTATAATAAAATTAAGTGATAACCATGGGCAAAGTCTACAGGGACTCACAATAAAATATAAATAAATATAAAGTGGGAAATTCAAGAACTTACAGCACAATCTGAAAGGCAAGAAGCCGACCCTGAAAATGGGAAAAATAAAAACTTACATAGTAGGCAGTTGTGGGATGTTTTAAAGGCTACCTCCTAAGCACGTTTAGATGCATGAGAACGTAGTATGCTTTAAGGAACATAGTATAGGGGCTTAATGCGCAGTTGGTAGGACCACTATCTACAAGAGTTGGAGGAAAACAATTGAAGTGGCAGGGTTACTATTCGTAAGGGTTTCATTTATTTTAAAAAAGCACAGAACCCTTGTCTTTCTTTTCCATTCGCAAGTGTCCACAACTGTAATTGAAAGCAAAGCAAAGATATATATATATATATATATATATATATATATATTATATATATATATATATATATATATATATAACAGAAGAATGAACTTTCATTTAACCAACCATATGATGGTAGATATTCATGCTACCACTACAATAACCATTAACTAGACCTCTGAGAAGTGATATTAGGTTTAGGAAAAAAAAAAGAGTATACAAAGTCATAAAAACTATTCTCATGGTAGGCCAGCCAAATGCTAGGGCTAGTTTCGAAGGTGAATGCCCTCATGCATCACAGGTTAGCCAAATAGACATCGAGCACCCATGCGGGGGGCGGCTTATACAGAATGCGACAAGGAAAAATCTAACATGCAAAAAATATTAGAGTGGTGCTTCAATGTACAAAACTATGCATTAACAAAAAAAATCACAATGAGATATCCACAGATAAACTACCATAATTCTGAAACCCTAGAGAGCAAAGCTAAAAAAAAAAACGTTACAACAGATGACGCACCACACAGCAAAGGGTAAGCCAATACATTTGGAAATAGCATACAGAATGGTCGCGAAAGCTATAACTTAAACTCAGAAAATGGAAATAAACAACAACGGTGCATTGTATTAACAAATTGTAACCAAACGAGAGGTATCCACCAGGGTTATACCCTGTGTTGTGTCCATAAATAAAAATTAATTACATAACAATTCAAGAGAAGCTCGAAGGCATATCAATGTTTATAAACACCGAAATATCCAGGGCCTCGGTTCGGCATAGCTACACCGAGGACAAGCTTCCCTGAAGCTGGGAGGGTGCAAGGCACTCTGGTATGGCGTAAGAATTCACCATCTCTCTGTGTCAAACAATGAAGAGTAGACATAAGATCTTGGGCCGCTTGGCCTTTTCCAAAAGAAAAGTCAAAAAGAGAAACCCCTGTGTTTACCATTCGAGGAATGCGTACTAGCAACCAAGCTTGCAATTGACCATAACAAGAGTGCTACTGATAGGAACATACCTGTTAGGCGATTTAGGAGCTGGAGGAACTCGAGAGGCCAGATAGCATTGACCAGGCCCAATGAGCAGATGCTGGAGGTTGACAGCACCATTCTCGACCATGGAACAAGCCAAATAAGAAAACCCATCAGATGATTTGAGCAATAATTCAATCGAAACCCTGTAAGGGGTAAGATAAGGAAACGAACCATTTAAAAAAAATTACTGCATGGCGCAATACTTACCAAAAGACCAAGCTATAATAACCAAGGTAGGTTCTAGGTTGGTGCTCGGTAGGATGAAGGACCGACGGCATCCACATAGAGCAAAGGAGTCTGGACAGGTTCATAGCAGGCAAGTCGAAGCTGCTGCAAGACATTGGGAAATTGTTTTGGTTACCTCGCGCCCCGAGTAAACCAAGGAGAAGCCATTTGTTACATCACAGCCCTTGGATGGGCAGTGGATCATCCAAGTCATCGATGAGGGTGGTAAGATCGAGGGCACGAATTCCAGGGGTACCCAGACCTCACCCCTTCATGTGATAGAGCTGGCAGAACTAAATTCCGAAGCCAAGTGTTAATGGGTGGCAGTGCCTGCAGTAAAACCCCGTCATATCCACTAACCACCGAAAAACTTTTCCGATAACGTGAAAGGAGAATACATTACCCTCAACTTTTCAGGTTGAAATAATGAGACCCGGGATAATTAATATCAATAACAAGTAATCCTATTCATGCACGTTAGGTTTAATACAAAAGTTAACATTAAGTCAAAAAAAAAAATACTATCCTATAGATGGGTGTATTACAAGTGATATCAGAGCCTAGTTACAAAAAAACTATGGCCTCTAGGAATTAGAACTGGAAACTGATAGACAGATAAAGTACATACAATTTAGTTTCAACTCTATTGAGCAGTTACAAATAACAAAAAAAAACAGTTAATGCTTGACGCTTCTTTTGTTATTTTTTTTAGGTTAAGTACAGGAAAATCAGAAAGCTGATAATATGAGAAGAGCAGACAGTGCGTCACACAGGTACGTGGTGGGACAGGGCCCTGCAGTTGGTCCTCAAAATAACCTTGAAATATGGGTACAACTTGGAGAGGAGGCTTGTAACACAAATCTGGCAATTTTGGAGATGGTACAAGAGTTAAAAAATGAAATGGCCCGATATCGGGAAGACAATGCAAGGTTAACTATGGAACATGAGAGGATTATAAAAAGCCTATCCGAGAAACCGCTTCAGCATCCACCGAATCCCATTGCCGAGCAGCAAAGAACGTTAGAAGAGTAGAATCACCACACAGAACACGAAGAATTAGAAGGACGGGAAGAGGAACGATCTGACAATGCTTCCGAACAACATACATCAAAAAGGCAACGAGTAGAGTTGCAAGGAGAGTTCCATAAGATCAAACCGCCACACTTTGATGGAGAACAAGAGGAAGAAGCTGAGACATGGTTGATTAATATGAATAAATATTTCCAGCTATATGAATACAATTCCAACCTCAAGGCACGGTTGGTCATCTTCCAATTACAAGGAAAGGCTACCCTGTGGTGGGAAGAAGTTAAGATGGTAAGAGGAGTAAGTGAACAGAACATCACTTGGGAGAAATTTCAAAGATACTTCAAGGAGAGGCACCTGACTGAGCACTTCTATGACAAGAAGGCTAGGGAATTCCATGACCTGCGATTGGGACAACAAACTATGGATGAATTTATCACTCGTTTTACTTCACTGCTCCGTTATGTGCCTTATATTCGGGAGGACAAGGCTAAAGTATAGAGGTTTGTCAGTAGTCTACCTTTGAGCATGAGGGAAAGAATCGAATTTGACAACCCAAAGACAATGGACGAGGCTATACGTAAAGCTCGAATCTGCTACCAGCAAAACAAGCAAAACGGAGAAATTCTAGGTAAGAAATGGGTTGATAAGAAAAACAACACGCTGGCTAGTAATACTAAAGGAAATCGTGGTGGAGGTAACAAAGGATATGCCAAGGGATAAAACAGTAGAAATATGCAGAAGAATCCACTCCGATTAAAACCCCCCAATGAGTCTAGAACCACTAAACAACCAGGAAAAATAGACAACGAAGGGACAACAAGGCCTCCAGTGCACTTTTGGGGCTGTGGTGGACCCCATTACGTGAAAACTGTCCTCAGCAAAAAAGAACCGAACAGGTTTCCCAAGTCTACAAAGCATCTACAGTTGGTGATATAGGATGGAGCCTACCAAGGATTAATGTTGCTTTAGAGGATCATCAGGCGGAGTACCAGCCGAACATGGTGGAATTTGAAGGTAAACTCTTAGACCTTGTTGTATCTGTTTTAATTGACCCTAGTGCAACATTAAGTTATATTAGTGTTGGAATTATGGAGAATTATAATTTGCAACTTGTTAAGTTTAAGGACCCTTGGCTAGTTCAGTTGGCAACATGGGCAAAAAGAAGGGTGAATGCTAAGGTCAAAAACTGCCCTTTAAAAATAGTAGGACAGTGAGTTACAACAGATTTAAATGTGCTTCCCCTTGGCTCATATGATATATTGATTGGTATGGACTGATTAGAAAAACACTGGTCCATAATTAATTGTAAGACCAAGACTATCAGTTATAAGTATGAGCTTGGAATAAAGCAAGAGATGTAGGGAATTAAGCGGCCAATGCAAATTCAGCCCATAAAAACCTCCCAGTTAGCAAAATTCATTAGGAAAGGATGTCAAATCTATGCCATCCAAGTGGGTTATGCCAACTTAAAAGATAAAACAACCACATTGGAAAGTATTCCTATAGTTGAAGATTTTGTTGACGTGTTTCCGGAAGAGATCCTTGGTCTACCGCCCAAAAGAGACATAGATTTTACCATCGAATTGGTGCCAAGAGCAGCCTCGGTGTCTCGAGCACCCTAAAAAATGAGCATACCAGAATTAACAGAGCTAAAAATGCAATCGCAGGAGCTGTTGGACAAAAAATACATTTGCCCTAGTGTGTCACCCTGGGGAGCCCCAGTGTTGTTTGTTAAGAAGGCAGATGGGACTCTTCGCATGTGTATGGATTATCGCCAGCTGAACAAACTGACGGTCAAAAATAAGTATCCTCTACCCCGCATTGATGAACTGTTTGACCAAGTAAAAGGGGCAACAATTTTCTCAAAGATCGATCTGCAATCAGGGTATCACCAGATCAGAATTAAAAAGGAAGACATAGCTAAGACAGTGTTTAGAACAAGATACGACCATTACGAGTTTGTGGTGTTACCCTTTGGATTGACGAATGCCCCCCCAACTTTTATGTGTTTGATGAACAACGTATTCCATCAGTATTTGGATAAGTTTGTGCTGATCTTTATTGACGATATACTGGTTTATTCTCGAACTATGGAGGAGCATCGAGAACACCTCAGGTTAGTATTGCAAACCCTTCAGGAACACAAACTATATGCTAAGTTCAGCAAATGCGATTTCTTCAAGGAGAAAATACAATATTTGGGGCATATAATCACTAAAGAAGGAATCATCGTGGATCCCGAAAAAATAAGGACCATAATGGAATGGCCGGTGCCCAAAGATGTGGTAGACATTCGATCCTTCATGGGGTTAATAGGCTATTACAGATGGTTTGTGGAAGGATTTTCGAGAGTAGCTTATCCTATCACTTCCTTATAGAAAAAGGGAAGAGCCTTTAGGTGGACCCCTGAGTGTCAAAGAAGTTTCAAGCAACTTAAATACTTTCTCACCACCGCACCTATTTTAAGCATAGTTGATCCCAACAAAGATTATGTGGTGTGCACGGACACAAGTAAAGAAGGAGTAGGTGGTGTGTTGATGCAGAAAGGGAAGGTAATATCTTACGAATCAAGAAAATTAAAGGAGCATGAGCAGAAATATTCTACTTACAATCTAGAGTTGGCAGTTGTGATTCACGCCCTGAAAATGTGGCGACATTACCTTATGGGAATAAAATTTCTGTTATTGATAGATCACCACAGCTTGACAAATTACTTCAGCCAGCCCACTCTAAATGCAAGGCAAGCACGGTGGGTGGATTTCCTAAGTGATTTTGATTTTGAGATCAAGCATTTAAAAGGAAAGGAAAATCGGGTGGTGGAAGCTTTGAGTTGGAAATTGCAATTCTTATACGAGATTTCTTGCAGTGAAGGGAAAATCCCCTTTAGGGAAATGATTAAAAAGGCATCCGAACAAGATGTTGTTTATCAACAAATAAAACAGCAAGTGCAGCAACCAACCAGCAAAGAAAAACAACCGGATTATGCTTTGGATGCTGCTGGAATGCTGTATTATAAAGGAAGGTTGTACGTGCCCAATCAGAACAATATTAAAAATCTAATATTGGATGAGTATCATAAGAGTCATTATGTTGGACACCCAGGATATCAAAATATGATCACTGCACTTCGAAAAGAATATTATTGACTGGGTATGAAGAAAGATGTGGCTAGTTATTTCGCACGATGTCTAGAATGTCAGCAAATCAAAGTGGAACACCAACATCTTGCGGGTTTATTACAACCTTTACCCATCCCGGAATGGAAGTGGGAAACCATTTCTATGGAATTCATAATAGGTTTACCTAAGTCAAGGAAGAATAATGACTCCATCATGGTGGTGGTGGACAAGTTAAGTAAGTCAACACATTTTATACTGGTACAATCTACTTATAGAGATGTGCAGGTCGCCCATATTTTCATGCAAAATATATTCAGATTGCATGGGCTACCAAAGACAATAATCTCATACCATGATGTAAAATTTACATCGGTCTTTTGGAAAACATTGTTCGAAGAGTTGGGGACTCAGTTGAACTTTAGCACGGCTTATCACCCTCAAACTGACGGGCAAACTGAACGAGTGAACCAGGTGTTGGAAGACATGTTAAGAGCGTATGTGATGCAGCAACAACATAAGTGGGAGGATTACCTACACTCGGTTGAGTTCGCATACAATAATGGCTATCATACATCGTTGTAGATGAGCCAATTTGAAGTATTATACGGGTGAAAGTGCCACACCCCTTCAAGTTGGGGTGGACCAGAAGACAAGCTGATGCTAGGACCTGAAATGCTTAAGCAAATGGAGGAACTGGTTAAAAAGATACATGCTAATATAAAGGCAGCTCAGGATAAGCAAAAGAACTTTGCTGACCAAAAGAGGAGGTTTAAAGAGTATCAAGTCAGTGATCATGTGTATGTGAGAATTTGAGCAAAAAAGAGCACATTACAATGGAGCGGGTGCGCTAAGCTAGCACCCCGATTCTATGGACCTTTTTAGATCTTGGTTAGAATTGGGCTGGTAGCATACCAACTCGCCTTGCAAAGTCATATACGGGTCCACAATGTTTTTCATGTTTCCCTATTAAAAAAATATGTGTATGATCCTAAGCATGTAATCAGATGGCAGGATATATAGGTAAGGAATAGTCCAGTATATAGAATTAAATGAGTTCCGTAAAGGAAAACTGACTTAGGATGTTGCATGTTGCAGGTAGAACCAGAAGGAGAAATCCGAGTCGAACCACTGAGCATCCTCGACCGGAGAGAAGTAACGCTGCGAAAGCAGGATATTACCCAAGTTAAAGTGTAGTGGCAGCACTTTGGGCCTGATAAGGCCACTTGGGAAGATGAGGAACTTATGAAAAGAACTTATCCAGGGTTGTTCATAGCTGAAAGACATCGGGATGATGTCCAATCTCAAGGGGGGAAGATGTAATACCCCAGGATAATGTAAATATTTGATTTACTGTGGTAAAAATAAACTGAACCTGTTATTATTATATGTTTAATATTTAAACATACATTGTTTTCATTATGAGAGGTAAGGCGTGTTTCCTTAAAGGAGGTAATTCACGAGGAGGAAATTGTCCTCTAGAGGTGGAAAGACGGTTGCTGTGCAAGCAACCCTAACTACCTCCCCTAATTGGAAAAATTTTCAGAGAAAAGGAGGGGGGAGGAGGAAAAATCTGCACTGTAGCGATAGGCAGAGAAAAGAAAAGAATCCAATAAGGAAAGAAAAGTGGCTAAGTCTGGTGATGACCAGATAGCCAGGCTCGCTGTACGAGCAACTTGCGGAAGACTGCGGTCTAGCAAGAAGCAAGGGGGGGAGATTCTGGTCTCGAAAGACGAATCTCATGGATTGGCGGTTGAAGTGAAGCAGACCTAGGTTTGGGTGACTATCAAAAAGATCCTAACAATCAGCAAATTCCAGGTATGTAAAAGAATCCCTTGGAACAAAATAGCTGGTAAATTTCTATTTTGAAATACATTTCTATTGCAGGAGGGTATGGAGGTTTTCCTCTTACAGTAACCATAGGGTGATATAGTTGTCTTCCTCAAGAATTATTCTTACTGTGGTACGAGATAGTGGATGTGAAGAGTTTTGTTTTCTCTTATAATAAAATTAAGTGATAACCGTGGGAAAAGTCTACTGGGACTGACAATAAAATATACATAAATATAAAGTGGGAAAATCCAGAACTTACAGCAGAATCTAAAAGGCAAGAGCCTGACCCTAAAAATGGGCAAAAGAAAAATTTACACAGTAGGCAGTTGTGGGATGTTTTAAAGACTACCTCCTAAGCACGTTTAGATGCATGAGAATGTAGTAAGCTTTAAGGAACATAGTATAGGGACTTAATGTGCAGTTGGTAGGACCACTATCTACAAGAGTCTGAGGAAAACAATTGAAGTGGCAAGGTTAGTATTCGTAAGGGTTTCATTTATTTTTAAAAAATACAGAACCCTTGTCTTTCTTTTCCATTCGCAAGTATCCACAACTGTAATTGAAAGCTAAGCAAAGATATAAACATGTATAATATATAATAGAAGGATGAACTTGCATTTAACCAACCATACGACGGTAGATATTCATGCTGCTGCTACAATAACCATTAACTAGACCTCTGAGAAGTGATATTAGGTTTAGGAAAAAAAAAGAGTATACAAAATCGTAAAACTATTCTCATGGTAGGCCAACCGAGTGCTAGGGCTAGTTCTAAAGGTGAATGCCCTCATGCATCACAGGTTAGCCAAATAGACATCGAGCACCCATGCGGGGGGGTGGCTTATACAGAATGCGACAAGGAAAAATCTAACATGCGAAAATATTACAGTGGTGCTTCAATGTACAAAACTGTGCATTAACAAAAAAAATTACAATGAGATATCCATAGATAAACCGCCATAATTCTGAAACCCTCGAGAGCAAAGCTAAAAAAAAAAAAATGTTACAACAGATGATGCACCGCACAACGGAGAATAAGCCAATACATTTGGAAATAGCATACGGAATGGCCGCGAAAGCTATAACTTAAACTCGCCAAATGGAAATAAACAACAACGGTGCACTGTATTAACAAACTGTAACCAAACGAGAGGTATCCACCAGTGTTATACCCTGTACTATGTCCATAAATAAAAATTAATTACATAACAATTCAAGAGAAGCCCGAAGGCATATCAATGTTTATAAACACCGAAACATACAGGGCCTCGGTTCGGCATAGCTACACCGAGGACAAGCTTCCCTGAAGCCGAGAGGGTGCAAGGCACTCTGGTATGGCGTAAAAATTCACCATCTCTCTGTGTCAAAAAACGAAGAGTAGACGTAAGGTCTTGGGCCGCTTGGCCTTTTCCAAAAAAAAAATAAAAAAGAGAAACCCCTTTGTTTACCATTCGAGGAATGAGTACTGGCAACCAAGCTTGCAATTGACCATAACAAGAGTGTTGCTGATAGGAACATACTTGTTAGGCGATTTAGGAGCCGAAGGAACTCGAGAGGCCAGATAGCATAGACCAGGCCCAATGAGCAGATGCTGGAGGTTGACAGCACCATTCTCGACCATGGAACAACCCAAATAAGAAAACCCATCAGATGATTTGAGCAATAATTCAATCGGAACCCTATAAGGGGCAAGATAAGGAAACGAACCATTTAAAAAAAAAAAATTTACTGCATGGCGCAATACTTACAAGAAGACCAAGCTGTAATAACCAAGGTTGGTTCTAGGTTGGTGCTCGACAGGATGAAGGACCGACGGCATCCACATAGAGTAAAGGAGTCTGGACGGGTTCATAACAGGCAAGTTGGAGCTAGTGCAGGATACTGGGAAATTGTTTTCGTTATCTCGCGCCCCGAGTAAACCAAAGAGAAGCCATTTGTTATAGCACAGCCCTTGAATGGGTAGTGGATCATCCAAGCCGTCGATGAAGGTGGTAGGATCGAGGGCGTGAATTCTAGGGGTACCCGGACCTCACCCCTTCACATGATAGAGCCAGCGGAATTAAATTCCAAAGCCAAGTGTTAAGGGGTGGCAGTGCCAGCAATAAACCTCCATCATATCCACTCACCACCGAAAAAATTTTCCATAAAGTAAAAGGAGAATACGATACCCTCAACTTTTTAGGGTGACTGGATAATTAATATCAATAAGAAGTAATCCTATTCATGCACGTTAGGTTTAATACAAAAGTTAACATTAAGTTTAAAAAAAAAAAAAATTACTATCATGTAGATGGGTGTATTACACCGCACTACCCTTGGCCCCGCTAATGAGAACACCTTTACGGGAAACGACTCCGCCTGATCGTCGCTCTCTGAGCCGTTCCAACCCATCTCCGCAATATCTTAGGCGTTAAGTACTACCAACGCGCTCCCCAAGCTGTGGCCAATAATCGTTATGCTCAACTACATATAGTCAATAACCCTAATCACATCGATTATAATTCTATCAAATGATAATATAATGTTTAAATTTACAGATTTGAAAAGCGCAATTGCTTTTAGTCACAAACCCGATGACGAATCCTCCCATGTAGACACTTAACCTTGTGAAGTAGGAACAGGGCATAATTATTACCGCACATATCTCAATTCGAATTCAACACCAGTGAAAAGTCAGTTTATAAATTAGACCCTGCATTATTATTTATATATAAATGTCAATTAGTTTAGTTAAACCATTCTCGACGTCGGGATGTGGAGAACTCAATTCCTGGTGGCTGGCTGTGTGCCTAAACAAAACAACGGTCGAAAAAAGTCATTCTATGTGACGTTTGTGGTCCGTTATAATTGGTTTTTATGTTTGAGGCATTTTCGTTGAAATTAGGCCATCTCAGTTAGTGTTTTTAATATATCCATAAATTTAATGCTGCAAAGAATTTCATAATATTTGAATGACATAAATTTAAATTTGTAATTTTTTTAAACAGATTAAAAACAAACAAAAAAACCAAAACTTAAAAGAAACAGCCATCCACACCCAAAATTACAGTTGATAATGTTACTGCAAACAATAAATACTTCGCAACTTGAAATTTGACATTTTACCGGATGTATTTTCACGTTCACGATGTATTTCACTGTTTAGGTTAAATGCAGAACTTAGAAAAAGAGAATTTTTTAGAATTTCTTTGGTATTTATTTATTTATATACGTGGTCAATTTTTTTTAAACTATGTATATTGGCATATTTAAATAAACAGACGGCTGCACATTATTACAAGTGAGGGATTCAGTTTATTTTCCTTGTTTCCCCAGTGTAGTTGAGCATTTCTTTATTCTATCAAGTTAATCAAATTTCAGTGATGGAAAAGGTCGGTGTTGAATGAGGTACAAGCTCATAAGATGAAATAGAAAAATAAGGAAGAATAAGAGTATTGGTGAATTTTTTTATTTTTATAATCAAAAGAAATAATATTTTATAAGTATATAGATTAATATTTTATGTTTGGTTATTTTTATTAAAATTTTGTTGATACAATTTATCCATATATTTAGTTATTTATTTAAAATGTGTTGTGAATAAACAAATGAGTTTTTCCAAAAAAATTGAATATTTAAATTAGATATATTTTAAAACCTAACTATATGATTTAATAAATATCTACTAAATTTTAAATAAAATTAGTTAAAAATATAATGGAAAAAATGTTAGAAAATTATATATTACATAGCAATGGAACACATAGAATATTGCATAAATATAACTACAGAAAACACATAAAACTAAAGAGATAGAGATATATGTGGTTCACCCAGTTTGGGCTACGTCCACCCCGAACAGCGAGTGCTTCCTTTCTATTATCCAGCAAAATGAAAAGACACAACCTGCAGCAAATCCGTTCTAATAACTTCTATTTTCTCTCACAGTCTCACCTCTCTGTTTTTCACTCAAAGAATACACATCTATTACACAACCTCAATACAATGCCCTCATACAAAGAGAGGGGTTGCCTTCTAGGGAAAAAAACCCTAAACTAAACATAAGTTTTACCGTCACATCATCCGTCTAATGAACGGCCCAGATTGACTAGAAATTATTATACTTTTACAAGGCAATTTTACATTTGTTTTTAGCTTCAGGGGTAGCGCTGGGGGACCGCTGGCCCCCGGACCCCCCAGCCGAGGGGGATCGATCCCCCCAAACCCCCACGGGAGGGACAAGTCTGCCCCCACAACCCCCCACATGGAGGGGTGTACAAACTTCCCCGGATATACATCCGGCTGAAACAAAGACCTCTAAATAATCATGCTCCACACCCAACAATCTCCCACTTGAAGAATGATTGTAGCAACTCCACCGCTGCTTCATTTGTTGGACAATGACTCCTCTTTGGATCTGGCTGTTTCTCATCTTCATGGTCATCCTTGAAAACTAATTGAAACTGAGCATATTCTCAGTTTCTCCCTGGTTACAACTTTTGTTAGCATATTTGCAGGATTCTGACTAGTGTGTATCTTTTCCAGCTTCAACTCTCCATCTTCCAACACTGATTGTATGAAATGGTACTTGAGCTATGTGTTTATTCCTGGAATGAAATGCTGAGTTCTTTGCAAGATTAATGGCACTTTGGCTATCATTATATAACGTGTCCATATCATGCTCCCTACCCAATTCACCCATAAACCTTTGTAACCAAATCATTTCTTTACTAGGCTCTGTAGCAGCAACATACTCTACTTCTGTTGTTGAAAGTGCAACAACACTTTGGATTTTTGAAACCCAACTAACAGTTGATCCATCTATAGTAAATACATATCCTGTAGTGCTCCTCCTGTTATCTATGTCACCTGCCATATCTGCATCAACATATCCATGTAGAGAAATGTTTGAACCACCAAAGCATAATGCGTGATTTGTGGTACCTTTCAAATATCTGAGAATCCATTTCACTGCAATCCAATGTTCCTTTCCTAGATTGTTCATGTACCTACTTACAAATCCCATTGCATATGCAATATCAAGTCTTGTGCAGACCATTGCATACATTAAGCTTCCAACTGCTGATGCATATGGAACTTTAGACATATAATCCATGTCTTCTTTGGTCTTTGGGCACATTTCCTTACTAAGTTTGAAATCGCTAGCAAAAAGTGTACTAACTGGTTTTGCATTATGTATATTAAATCTTTTCAACACCTTTTGTATGTACTCATTCTGAGACAATGTTAATTTGTGATTTTTCTTGTCTCTAGTTATTCTCATATCAAGGATTTGTTTTGCAGCTTCTAAATCCTTCATTGCAAATGAATTTGCCAATTTTCTTTTGAGCACATTTATTTCCTACATGTTAGACCCTGCAACAAGCATGTCATCCACATACAATAACAATATAATATAGATGCCATCATTTTATTTTTTCGGATTAACACTATGATCAGAGTGACATCTAGTATAACCTTGTTTGGACATAAACTTGTCAAATTTTAGATACCATTGCCTTGGAGCCTGTTTTAAGCCATACAAGCTCTTCTTCAATCTGCACACTAGTTTCTCCTTCCATTTCACATCATATCCTTGTGGCTGCTACATATATATCTCTTCCTCCAAATCCCCATGGAAAAACGTTGTCTTTACATCTAACTGCTCAAGATGCAAATCTTCAACTGCTACTAGACTTAAAATAGTTCTGATTGAAGTCATTTTAACAATAGAAGAAAATATTTCATCAAAATCAATACCTTTCTTCTGTGCAAACCCCTTCACCACAAGTCTAGCTTTGTACCTTTGTTTTCTTCCATCTTCTTCCTTCAGCCTGTAAACCCATTTCTTCTTTAATGTAGTTTTATTGTAGGCAACTTGACTAAGTCTCAAGTCTGGTTATGCATTAAAGAGTCCATCTCTTCTTCCATGGCTAGCTCCCACTTCTTCACGCTTTCAACCTGCATTGCTTCTTCATAACATTCGGGTTCACCAGAATCAGTCAACAATAAATAATATAATGAAGGAGAGCATCGTTCAGGGGGTATACTTATCCTGGTAGATCTTCTAACACCAATTTCAGGTGTTCGAGGTCCCTGTTGCTGTTGTGGTGGTTGTTGTTGTTTTGGTTGTTGATTATTATTATTTTCAGGTACCTTTACTTTTTTAGTGATTTCATCAAGAACTGCGTATTTCTTGTTTTCTTTTTCTTGTTTCTTTTTCTGCAACTGATTATTATACAAGACCTTTTCATTAAATATTACATCTCTGCTCCTAATGATTTTGTGATTTTTGTAATCATATAAGCAATAACCAAAATCATTAACACCATATCCAATAAAGGTACATTTCTTTGACTTTGCCTCAAGCTTTGTTCTATTTTCTTTATTAATATGGACAAAGGCCTCACAACCAAAATGCTTTAAAAATGAGTAGTTTACATTTTTACCTGTCCATGCTTCCTCTGAAACACCACCATCCAAGGAACTTGAATGCCCTCTGTTTATTAGATAAACAACAGTATCTACAGCATCTGCCCAAAATTGTAAAGGCAATCCTACATGCAATCTCATGCACCTTGCACGCTCCATGATTGTTTTTTTCATCCTTTCTGACACACCATTTTCTTGTGGTGTTCTTGGAACTGTCTTCTCTCTGCGAATTCCATGCTCTGAACAATACCTATCAAACTATTTGCTGCAATATTCACCTCCATTGTCTAATCTGAGACACTTCAATTTCGTTCTTGTCTCAATCTCAACCAAAGCTTTCCTTTTCTTGAAAGTATCAAATACAATAGATTTATTCTTAATACAATAAATCCAAGTTTTTCTAGTTGCATCATCAATAAAAGTAACATAATAACGAGAGCCACCGAGAGATGATACTTGAGCAGGTACCCATACATCTGTATGCACAAACTCTAATTTTTCGCTCTTCTTTTCTTTCCCAACTCTGAGAAATCTTACTCTCTTCTGTTTTTCATAAACTCAATTCTCACAGAAGTCCAAATCAACATTCTTTAAACCCAACAACAAATTCCTTGAGTGAAGAATCTTCATCCCCTTTTCACTCGTGTCCGAGCCTATGATGCCATAATGCTGCATCTGCTCCTTTGGAAGTTAAAGCATTAACAGAGTTAGAAATACCATTGCATAAATACAATGTACTAACATTTTCACCTTTTGCTATTACCAGGGCTTTTTTGGTGACTTTCCAAGCTTTATCTGTGAAAGTTGTCACACAACCTTCACCGCGTAATTGCCCTGTTGAAATCAGATTTTTCTTCAAATCTGGAACGTGCCTTACCTCCTTTAGTAGCCATTGGTTTCCATTCTATCGTTTTACAAGAACCTTACCCATTCCAACAATTTTACAGGGTTTATCATCACCCAAACGGACTTGTCAAAAATCTCCTTGAACAGTCATGAAAGTATTTCTTATCAGGTGTGGCATGGAATGAGGCCCCTGAATCTACCACCCAGGAATTAGTAAGATTTTCAAAAGAAAGAATCAAAGCATTTTGTAACACATCACTTGTCACATTTGCTTCATGATTGTTTTCTTGCTATGCATCTCCTTTTTTTCCCTTCCGAGATCTACAGTCTTTCTTTGGGTGTCATTTCTTTCCACATTTCTAGCAGACTATCTTGATTTGGACTTGGATCTTTCTTTCCTTGATTTACTGTGATATCCTGAGCTCTTTCCTCTTTTCATTTTTCTTCCCCTAGACTCATCACTTAAAACATTACCCAACGTCTCATTGGAGCTTTTCCGTCACATTTCCTCGCTAAGGATAGCACCAACAACATCATCAAACTTTAAAGTACTAGATCCAGAAACAGAGTTACTAATGGCCATTACTAAACCATTCTAGCTTTCTGGTAATGAGCACAAGAATAACAGAGCTCTAACTTGATCATCAAAGTGTACCCCTACAGAACTTAACTAACTTGTAACAATACTAAAATCATTTAAATGATCTGCAACAAATCCGCCTTCCAACATCTTCATATTAAATAATTGTTTCATAAGAAATACCTTGTTTGAAGCCGAGGGTTTTTCATATAGTTTTGCCAACGCCTTAATCAAACCCTCTGTCGTTGTTTCCTTCAAAATGTTGAAGGCAATCGACGCTGTGAGGCACAACCGTACTGTTCCGAGTGCCTTTCTATCGAGAAGGTTCCATTCTTCATCTGTCATACTCGTCGACATCTTTGTTTTTCCACCCAATGGTAGGTACAGATCTTTCTAATACAGATAATCTTCCATCTGCATCTTCCACAGAAAGAAGTTTTGGCTGTTAAATTTCTCGACCCTAAACTTACCATCTTCTGCCATTTATCCCACTCGAACGAGAAACCCTTATTTCCTGCGAGTTTATCAGCTAAATAGACCTTCGCTCTGATACCAGTTGTTAGAAAATTATATATTACAGAGCAATGGAACACATAGAATATTGCATAAATATAAACATAGAAAATGCATAAAACCAGAGAGACACAGATATACGTGATTCACCTAGTTTGGGCTAAGTCCACCCCGAACAGTCAGTCCTTCCTGTCTATTATCCAGCAAAATGAAATGACACAACCTACAACAAATCCGCTGTAATATCATCTGTTTTCTCTCACAGTCTCACCACTCTGTTTCTCACTCGGAAATTACACATCTATTACACAGCCTCAATACAATGCCCTCATACAAAGAGAGGGGTTGCCTTCTAGAAAAAAACCCTAAACTAAACATAAGTTCTACAGTTAGATCATCTGCCTAAATGGCCTAGATTGACTAGAAATTACTATACTTTTACGAGGCAATTTTAAATCTGTTTTTAGCTTCGGGAGCGCCACCCCCGAAACCCCCGCTGGGGGACTGCTAGCCCCCGGACCCCATAGCGAGGGGGGATCGGCCCCCCCAAACACCCGTGGAGGGGACTGTTAAACAGACATGGTTAACGAGAAACAGATAGAAAGATAAAGCATGCAATACATTTTTATTAACAATCTGATATACATTTATAGTACATTTGGTGACCGTTGGGATTCACATCCCAAGGTCTCTTGGACTGCTTTATCCATTCGGCTTCCACGCTAACCCTTTAGGATTAGGTGTCCAACATTCCCCCCCTTAATCCGAAGGGTTATGTATGAGTCCAAGAAAAGATCTGTAATACAAAATGTGCAATAATGCATGGCAGCACTAGGCTGAATGTGCTCTATGAAATGTTGGTAAAAAAGGGAGGTGGTTTAAAAGATAGCCACCAACACTGGAACGCTTAGTGCAGTTCCCTGAACTCTTCCAAAATTCTCAAGAAGCTGTAAGTCTTCTGCTAGAGGAACTGATCCTATTGTTTTAAAGAGGGAAACCTTCAACCATAAAAGGGAGGTCTCAGCCCGCATAAAAGGTAAAACTTCAACTTGAAAAGGGAATTCTCAACCTGTGATGGTTTAAGGATGACCAACAACTCTAGAATGCTTAATGCAATTCCTGGAACTCTTCCAAAACTGGCAAGAAGATGAAGTCTTCTGCTAGAGGAAGTGTCCTCAATTTTTTTCTCGGAACTCTTCCAAAACTGGCAAGAAGCTGAAGTCTTCTGCTAGAGGAAGTGTCCCAGAT
>APFE030025031.1:4288-16802 GCA_000404065.3 Pinus taeda | reverse complement strand
TTTATTAATTTAATACTTATAAACAAATTTAATAAAGATAAATTTAATTTTTCCATTTATTTAAATAATTTAAGTTAACTATTCACTTTTTTATATGTTTAAAAAGAAGATAGAGATGAGTATTAAAATCTTAGTCATATATGATACATTACAGTACGAATATAATATATTATTCACTTTTTTAAATGTTTAAAAAGAAGATAGAGATGAGTATTAAAATCTTACTCATATATGACACATTATAGTACGAATATAATATATTCTGTTATGATGTAATAATTTTTTTTTTTTTAATATCAACACACTTCCCCATTTTATATCACTTGAAATGATTAAATATTTCATTTCTCTACTGAAGACACAGACTAATAAAATTTGACTTTTTCTAATTCAGGCATGAGTCTAATAAATTGATTATAAGACAGTTTCAATTTATTTATTTTAATAGCAATTGATTTTTGTTTTATTTGTTATTAATTAATTCAAACATATTATAAGTTGATTATAAGAGAGTTTCAATTTTTTTAAGAGCAACTGATTTTTATTTTATTTGTTGTTAATTAATTTAAAGGGATTATTAATTCAGTAATACTAAACTTAAAAGAGTAATATTAAATTTAATGAAGTAATATTATAAATTTAGGTATATAAATTTTAAAATAAATGATGAAAAATTAGACATTGTATTTTACATTCTAAAAAAGTTTGCACGTAAAGAAATTTGATCCCTCTCCACTCATATTAAAACTATACTTAAAATAAATCTATACTCGCAATAAAGAAAAAGAAATAATTAAAAGTCAATTAATATTACATCATTGTGATAAATCACTTAATAACATAATCAAGTTCACTTTTCATCTTCATTAATAAATCCAAAATATATCTAATAATATTATTTATTTTTTAAACATATATTGTATTTAATTAAAAAAATAAGTATATTAAATATATATCATTTATTAATTTAATATTCATAAACAAATTTAATAAATATAAATCTAATTGATTTTAATAATTTCAGTCAACTATTCAATTTATTCAAATTTTTATATGTTTAAAAGAAGGATAGAGATTACTATTAAAATCTTCCATTTAATATGAATAAACATTTTTTTTAACTATAACAGTGATATTAATTATTTAAAACCAATTGGGCCCAAACCAAAACAACCATCCTTACAATATTCAGAAGTACTTTTAGTTGCATCTATCATTTTCCTTACATAGGTGTAGATTTACTCTAGATTACGGGATCGGGATCCATGTAGGTTCTTCATCATTCTTTCTAAATGTTCCTTGTGGCAGGAGGCATGCCAAGTTTACTTTTGCGTTTGCTTCCTTATTTGAGCCACGTAGAATATGGAAAAGAAGGTACGACGAGAAATATTGGAGCACGTATCTCATCCTTTGAAGTGTCTTGTTGAGCGCCAGATTGCTGAAGTGGTCCTCCAAATTTAATATCTTTATCAAAATTTCTGAATCCCTGAAGACTTGTATATCCTTATTGCCTTTTTCACGTGCTATCTGATAGGCTTTTAGTAGCCCAAGGATTTATGCCTGATTGTTGGTTTTCTTTCCAAGTCCCCAACTGAAGCTATCTTCTCGAATACCCTCTGGGGAGTAGATCACTCCGCCTGCTCCTGTTGTCCCTGGATTGCCTTTGGAGGCACCATAAAAAAAAGATTGTTGTTTTACCCTATTTCCTCCACCAAGCTTGAAAATCTGAGTCTATTTCTCGTAGTCTCCATACAAGAGTTTTACTGGGGAAAGTGGTGTTCTTTATCTTGTCTCGAAATATATATGTTCCCATCCATTTCTTTTCATCAGGCAGAAGCGTGTTGTTGTTTTTAAGAGGGTGATTGGCCACAGTCTCGAGGAGTAGTGCTTTTTCTTTTGCGGCTACCTTCAAAGGAGAATTCGAAATGCTGTTGAAGATCTGATCATTTCTAGTGAGCCATATTTTCCAACAGACGTATTTAGGTACTGCTTTCCAGATTCTGTTCCATGTTGTCTTTCTTTGGGTCATGTGAGGATATCGCATTCTCCAGGCACTGAAAATGGTAGTTACTTTGACTTGCGACGGGGCAAAGACATTAAGGCCTTGAAGGATGCAATTCCAGACTTCTTGAGCAAAAGAGCAATCCACAAACACATGGTCCATGGTTTCCTGGGCTTTGTAGCAAAGAGAACACCAATGTGGCCTGTGAATTCCTCTTTTACTCAGATTATCACCAATTAGCACTTTCCCATGCATTAATACGGAGGTGAAGAAGTTTATTTTGGGGAGACCGAGAGCTCCCAGACTTGTCTCCACACAAATGCAGTGTGGCTCGAAGTTTGTTATGCTTGAAGAGAGGCAAATCCATGCCTTGCCTTGTAGATTCCAGTCTTTCCATCCCCATCTATCTGTCGAATGCATGTGTACCAGTGCCAGGCCCATTAACACTTCTTCCAGGAATGCCTTTTGACTACGTAGTTGTTTTGGAACTCGTGGAATTTCCCAATTTCTCCATTTTTCGGAGTCGACCCAAGCTGAAATATCTTATAGGGTGAGGATTCCTTACTGCATGAGCCAGTTCCTAATTTCTTTGATTTCTTCGATTTTGCTCAGAGGCAACTATCTCATTATGTTGTCTTGCCACATCATTGTGTTTTTTCCATTGCCAGGGATGCGATACAAGTGCTTTTGGAAGAACTCAATCCCATGGCGGAAAAGATGCCATATCAATGTCCCTTTGATGCTATTATATATCTGAATGTTTCTTAGCATTGAGCCTTTTAGATATTTTTTCTTTATGACTTGACTAACAGGGTGTTTGCTGTTTGAGAAGAGGGTGCAAAGTATTTTGCCTCCAAGAGCTAGATTGGGAAGGCCTGGGTCTCTTATTTGTAGTCCTCCTTCAGAGATGGGGCGTTTAACTATATCCCAATTCAATAAGTGGAATATTCTTTGATTTCCTCTTCCTCCTCTCCACAGAAAATCCCTGATCAGTCTGGATATCTATTCTGTGATCTTCTTTGGAGCCAAAAGAAAGGAACCCTCATAAATTGGTAGGGAGGACAAAACAGATTTTGTAAGGATGAGTTTGCCAGCATTGGTGAGCCATTTCCCTCCCCAAGCTGTGATCTTGGAATTAATTAAATGCTTATTACGTCTTTCCACAACGATAATTTGTTAGTGCCCAAGGTTATTGGTAACTCAAGATATTTCATTTTATCCCAAGAAGCGAATCCAAAAAATCCTTAGAGGGCTACTCTATGAATTGCTTGTTGATCCACATTCCACCCGTATATTGCAATTTTCCTTTTATTTATAAGATCTGCTAATATGCTGTAGAATTTTTGAAGAATTCCACTATAAACTTTGGATATCTTGATGGAGGCTTCGCCCAAAAGAAGAGAATCATTTGCAGATAATGCATGTTTGAGAGGCTCTAGCCCTTTCGTCAACCTAACTCCTGGATCTATCCCTGCTTTCTTTTCAGCTATCAGTTTTCATAGGTTGCACGTGAGGAGGAAAATGAAGGAAAATAATGGAAAATTAAGAAAATAGAGGCCTAATTAATAAAAAGGATCAGTGGGCAGAATTGTTCAGTTCATTTTTGGAGCTCTCTCTCATCACTCTCTCTCTCTCTCTCATACTCTTGGAGACTTAGACTTTTCTTGGAGCACTCTTGGAGGGTGTGGCATATTTGCATTCCTGGAGCAAGAAGGCAAAGCAAGAGAAGGAAAGCACGAGAAGACATCTAGATCACAACTACATCATATTTTCTTGCAAGTACCAAGTTGCATGTATGTTTCCTTCACTAGTTTTCACATGCATGGCATATGCATGTGGATTTTTGGTTATGATCTGTCATTGGCATCGAGGATGGCCGAGATTGATAGTGGATTGCCTAACCTTTCCATTTCCTAGATAGCCATGCTGATTGTGGGTTTATTTTCATTATTGTGTTTTTGGTTGGTTCTCATGATTCCTTAGCTTGGGTTGAGTTACTAGTCTTGGAGCCTTAGTTGGACAAATGCTCTAGAGCCCTAGAACAACTTGGGTTGAGTTACTAGTCATGGAGCCTTGGTTAGACAAACATTATGTAGCCCTTGGTGGGTTGAGTTACTAGTCCTGCAGCTTTGGTTGGACAAATGCTCTGGAGCCCGATAAAAGCTATGGGTTGAGTTACTAGTCCGAGAGCCTTGGTTGGACAAATGCTCTAGAGCCTTGGAAGGCTTGGATAGAGACTGATTTGATGATGGTTTTGTGTTGTCCGACCGTGAGGTGGAATCAATATTTGATGGTTTGAGGTGGATGGCCTCTAGAAGCGTTGGATAGTTTTTTATTGATGTGTTTTATGAAATACCACATTCATGCTTGAAATATGGCACGCGGGTGAATGTATGAAGAGAGATTTGGCTCAACCATTCTATGGTCTGGTGGAATGTGGGATTCCCATCCTAGGTTTGAATTTTTCATCATTAATGAAAGGTTATTTCTCCTTATATCTCTATGAGCATTATGATGGATTATACATGGTTTGTACGGCTTTACTTTCATTGGTATTTTTGTCCCTATTAAGCTGGTTATTTACATGTTTTATGATAGTAGCCATGAGTGACTCTCATCATGTTCTTACCTATTATTGAATGACCAATGTATCTATGACCTAATGGATGAAATGGGAGCTAATGTGATAAGGAGACAATGCTTCATGGTGAATCTTAGATAAGTATGAGACCCCTATGCCCAGATCTGTTACACTTGTAAGTTGCATATTTACTAAGTGTTTGACAAAATGCCTGTCATGGCTAGTAGGGGTCCAATTAAGGTCTTGAACAAGTATTTGCTTTAGTACAGTCATTTCCATGTTATCTTACTAATTTTAAGATATGGTTCAATTCTGCGTGGGCCTGAAAAAGTGGCTCAAATCCCGGAGTCTCTAGCATATCACTGAAAAATTAGGTCTTTGGTCACTAGCAGGAAAGCCTGTGAGAGAAAATATAGGATTACAATCACATTCATGCCTTGTCATTGGAGCGAATTTGGGTTTAATTCATTTAAATGCTAGGTTAACTCAAGGGTTGGGCACCCAGAGTGGTGGATTAGTTCCTGGGGGTCCTGAAGCACTTGAGGGAGGTCTGTGTGTTGTGTTTCTGTCAATTTTGTTTCCTTAAGGTCACCTAGGAGGTTTAATCATATCATAGTAGCCTCTCGTCGCATGTTTACCCAGGCTAGCCGATTGCTTGGGTAGATAGGGGAGGAGGGTGTTACACTTTGACAAGTAAAAATGTCAACTTTGCAATTTTTCTTTGCATGATTATTTATGGTTCTTTGTTTCTAAACATGATAGTTGTTTTAATCTAAGGACATTTATCTTACTATATTTTTGTGTTTTCATTGGCACCATGGAAAATTACAATGTGTCTTGATGCCTATGTGCATACATTGGCATGGGTCCATGTTTGGTTTGTAAGGATGTTGTTCTTATTGGTATAATTTGACAATGCACATTGTATCTATTGCTATTTTCATATAATGGCAAAGGTGCATAGTGAGTGTGTAGTGAATTTGTTCGAAGTGACACAAAGCGATATGTTTGGCTTCAACAATTGTTGCATTGGAAATAATTGATGTTGGTTCTAGTTAGAAAGGACCACTCTTATATGTTCACTTTGAATATTATCACTTTCCATTGCAAACAAAATGGCCCACCTTGAAACCCACCTTTTTCATATGGCATTTCCATATTAATAAGGTATGCTTGCCAATTTGCAACTCTTTTTTTACTTTTTATGACATCATTTGTTAGATATTTTGTAAACAATGCAATGCATCTTGTGCATTGTGCATTATAATTATTGGATAATGTAAAGTCTCAAGGACCTTGTATCAAAGTTAGGTGTTATCAAATGCCAAAGTGCAAAGAACATGCTATTTACACAAATGGATATAGGATTTGTCACCTTATGCGATTCATGGGATTACATTTTTTCATTGATCGTTTTGCAATAGATTTGTATATCTTTACAAGAAGGAGAAAAGTATTCACTGCATGTTACAATGATTTGGCCTATTTTATTGTACAACAATGGTTCATAGTGACCGTTAAGAGGATTCTCACCATGGAGCAATATATGAAGTGGGTCTGTTATTTTGCTTGAATTTAAGAGAAGATACCTTTTTTTGTGCTTGGTTAGATTGTTATTGGTAACTTCAACCATTTATCCAACCAGCGTATGCAAAATGTATCTTCCCATAGTCCTTGTTCATTGTCAATAGGACCATTTGAAGTAGGGAGACACATCCTCTGCAAATATCTTTCAATGTCATGAATTCCATGAAGATGATATAAGAAATTAGGTGCTAGCTCACAATTAAATGATTCTATTACTTCTATCAACATTGTTAAAGACATACCAAGAAGTGGTCAATTGTGTGATTTTACAATTCAGTCGATGTATAGGGGAAATGCAAAAGTACTTCAATTGCATTGAAAATAAAATCACGTGGGGTGTATGAAAATGCTTGAAGCATGAAAAGATTATTTGTGTTCAAGACATTGTCAATTGTTTCATGATTGTTGCATTGCATTTTCGATTGCCAAATGTCAACAATAATTATTTTAGGTATTTTTGTATATTTGTCCCCATTAAAGTTTTCATTGAAACTGGTTAACTAAATGAAAAAAAAAAGGAATAGTACGATGCAACATGCAACTAATTATACATTTCCACTTTCACGTATTTGCAAAACACATATGCAAAAGACAACAATGAATTTGGCATATGAGTTTCTATCTATGAAACTATTGACTTATGACATATAACAAAAGCATTACAAGTCTTCAAGAAAGCAAAATAATGAGAAGCGAATGGACTAAGATGGTCAGTCTTTCTCTAGTTTTTGTTCCCTAGTAGGTTAAAGATATTAGTTATTATGTGTAATTTCTTATAGCATCTAAAGGAAGATGTACTTCCTAGGAAATTCAAATTTTTTTATGGCATAACTTTATGTTTTTTTCCTGGTCATCTAGCAATATTATCTGTTATACATGACACTAACTCTAAAGTTTTTTTAAAATCTAGTTAGAGTAAGTATTCATATTACTTAACATTTACAATGTTTTTAAATGCAACTACAACACTCAAATGGAAACAAATGTGGAAAATATTCTTATTCGTGAACCTGAGCGCAGACAACAAATAGTGTATGTGAAAAATCCTTCTTAAAATGCTAAATTCACATATGTTTTTTAGATGGATTTTGTCAATAGCAAAAAGAAAACTCATGAGATTTTACATAGATAGATTCCTCACAATGAAAATTCAACTGTACAAACACAAACAGGGTTAAGAAAAGTAGACAACTGATGAATCTGTTGCATTTTGGAAAAGTACAAATTGAGATGATCACATACCTTATTGACAATGTTAGTACAAATTTAATTGCACATGGGTTCGCAAAGTTTGCGTCCTTTCAAAGACCTTTTTTCCAGCTCCTTCAAGTGTTTTCAACCCATGAAAGCTATTGGAAATGCTGAAACATTTTCTGAAGTATTCACTGCAAAATGAATTGTAATAGTCATAACATTTAGAGACTTACCATTCGATTTCTTTGGAAATGGAACAAAATATTTTATCAAGTGTTAAAGATTTAAGTAATTTCATTGAATGCATAGGATTACATAAAATTTAGTGAACATTGTAGTATAATCCAGAGCTCAAAATATTTGGTATTTTTTCATTGTTATTAATGTGACTATATTATGTGCTTAGCACTAAATAATATTCACAATAACAATTTTTCAGTCATATAAAATAAATGGAAATACGAAACTCTAAAACTATAATATTTTCTTAATTATGCTAAATTTACAATGCTTTCGCTACCCAATCAATCAGGAATGAATAGTAAAACAACTTGTAAAATAGAGAAAAGTCCCAACCAGAGACTTCCTTTGGAAAATTGTACCTAGGCCATTGATGTTTTCTATCACTGCAAGTGTGGGAGTATCGTCAAATATTTTTCCCTTGAGATTGTGCATTGATGCATGTGCTATGTTTGATTTGGCTCAAAATTTATGTTTTCATTACATGGAAATCCTAAACAAAATAAATGTAAATATTAAAGCACAAGTATAAGAGAGTTGTTGTTATTTAAATTTCATTTGGAATTTTTACAAAGAATAAATAATGCATTAAAGGAGAAGTTGGAATATGCAATTAACACAAAGAAAGTAAAATCAAAAGAAATCCAAATCACAGTTGCGAATCCTACAATGGAATTTATACTTATTTGATTTACTCTCTACCTCGCTCAATGCCATATTATTTTCAATTGTTATCCAGATCATACTCAATTAATAAGCCTAAAATTATTCTTGCCTATATTTAGACCCTTAAGTGGGGAAAAAAGGGTTTAAATATAACAGATTAACATATTTTCTTTATTGAAATCAATAGGTTACATTGGCGATAGGCTGTCAAAACAGACTGCCAGTTCATGAGGGTCACAATGCTATGTTATAGAATGTAATGGCACATTAGAAAAACTCTAAATATACATGAAGGACTTTGTATATTAAATCTCTTTACATGTTTTCTTTTTCAAAACCTAAACTAATTAATAATAGTAAGCTTATATTGTCAATGTTGGCATTGATGTTAAAAGAGGTGTGTCATGATGATGAGATATGCCATATTAATGTGATTTGGGCTGCCTGACAATTAATGAGTTTTTCATATTGTTATAGTCTTGTTGATGAGTTGTGTCATGTATGTTGATGAAATTGTCATAGTGACAAAGAGGATTGCTCAATGGATTGTTGCAAGGTTGATTGCTTTATAGTGCAACGTTGATTGCTTGATGACTTGGTATGCTTGATGGCAAAAGAGAAACAAGAAGTGTGGTCAGTGTGGTCACCATATGGACAACTGAGTATGTTACTTGTCAGAGAATAGAGGTCTGCTTGTGAGCAACAAGAGAGACCTTCCAACAAAGAAGAAACAAATAGGTATTGTAATACTTGTTGTTATGTTTGCTTGACAAAAGTGTGTGTGAGAAGGTGCAATTGAGAGGTATGGCCTAGTTAGATGGTGATGCTAATGTTGATATGTATGTTGCAAAGGGAGTTGTTACAAGTGATGTAATTTGTTGGTTGCATAAGCTCATGTTATGAGTTGCTGCAACTAATGTAATACTTGTTGGTTGTGACTTGTTGAGTCTATTAATTTTATGATATCGTGATGTCAGTTGATGTATTCATAGTTGATGTATGTGTATTATGCTTGTGTTTATGCTATGGTTGTTATTCTTATGTTTTCTTGCAGCTCTTATATGTTTTTGAAGTGAAGGATTTCTTATGGTGCTTGCATATGTTGTGTAATTGGTTGCATATGTTGGCTGTGATGCTAGTGATGTTGTGATGATGATTTGAGTGAGTATGTTATTGAGTAAAGGAGAAGAGATTGCTCACTGTTGTGACGCAATGCAAAGGAAAAGGAAAAGGCAAAGACATGACATTGTTTTGATGTGCAACAAAGGCATGAAGAATATTGTGATGCAAGGCTATGGAAAAATAAAATATGTGCAGAGCAAAGTTTTCGAGATGTTGGCTTGCACGTGTTTTATGTATAAAGTTCATTAAAAGCTAATTAGGACTTTGATTGTTATAATCTTTAAAGGTGGACTATATTAATGCATGTGTTGAAATTCATTTTATCTATTTTTAATATTCAAATGTTGGAAGAGTTTGGAAATGAAGAGACATCCTTGGAATGAAAAGAGGCAAACTTTTCACTTCTTATTCATGCACAAAATACGCATAGCCAATAAATTATCTTTATAAAAGTATGTGCTTTTGGAAAAGTTGAATGGTTAGAGAGTTAGAGAAACTGAGAGCTAATTTGAGTTGTTTATTACCTAACACATACAGAAAAAATGGGAGAAGAAGCAGAGATAAAGATGAAGGTATGCAAAGTTATAGATAAGGTAACCAACACATTGTTTTCTTCTTTGTATCAAGGGATTGAAGTCTCCTTTCAAGTTGTGGCTTGATAAAGAACATGTTCAGGTAGGATCCTCTTGTGGGGTGTAGCCTACAAAAAACTTGTGGGAGTTGATGCTTCCTTGCAATTTGAAGCTTGCAAAAGAATCGAGCTAGAAACCTCTTGTAGGTTGGATCCTACAGAAAATCATATTTAATAAGGGAGTAGGAGCTTGCCTTTTCATCACAGCAATAACAAATTTGTGGTTTTCTCCCTTTATGGGTTTCCACTTATATCTGGTGTCCATATATATTTTGTTATGTGCTAATGTGGTGCTTTGGTTTACATATTACTTGTTTTTCACTTATTAAATTTGTTGTCTTAATGTGTTAAGACGTTAATTTAATAGTTAAGTTAATCATTGAAAATAAAAGAAATTTATGTCCATGAATGTACTAAAGTGATTTACCCCTTCTCATTTTAGTCAATTTTCCGTATATCTATATATATATTGTTCAAAGGGGAGTTTTTTTTTTTTTTTTTTTTTTTTTTTTAAATAATAGGATCTCATACACTAACTTCACTAATTTGGTATTTGACTTGATTGCGATCTTAAAATTATATTATTTTGTATATGGATATATATATTGTTCAAAGGGGAGATTCATTTTTTTTAAATAATAGGATCTCATACACTAATTCACTATTTTGGTATTTAACTTGATTGTGATCTTAAAATTATATTATTTTGTATATGGATAGAGTATGTATATCTTCATAAATTCTAATAGTGAATTGTTGTTCAAAGGGGAGATTCTATTCTTTTCAAATATGTTGAAAATGTAGTAAGAAAATCTCAGTTTGACTTTGCCTTGGTCAAACTAGAGAAAATTCAAATTTATATTTCAGCAAAAATCTTGGAGGTAGTTAACTAAGGTGATATGGCAATTGTTACTTAGTTAACTTAGTTAATTTGAGTTGGGGAAGCTTGAGTTTATTTTAGTATGTTTGATTGCTAATTTGTAGCAATCTATTTCAATTAATTTGAGTTATTGTCAGTTTAACTAGTTCTAAGTATCAGAAGAATTAGTGGAGGTCAAGTTACAGAAGTGGAACTTCAACCACACTTAGTGATCAACCAATTAACTGATCAATCAACCCAAAATAAGAATTTGAGTTACCTAGTGGATATGGATATTTCAAGACAATGAACTATCAGTTGTAGCATATTCCAATGTGTGTAGGTGGTGCATGTAGTTAGAGGAAGGACCTAAGGAAATTTCACAATTCCATATTGGGGAATTTGTTAATAATAGGAGCCAATTTCCCAAGGGAACAACGCAAGGAAATAGGAGCTTCAAGGGCTTGAAAATTGGCTAAGTGTTGGCCAAAGTCAATCAGTTAGGCAAAAGGGATAGACTATATACTTACAGGGTGTGCTCAAGCTCTAGGAAGCATATGTATTCCATTTATATATAAGCCAATACAAATAGGAAGCGGTTTTGAAAAGTTTCTTTCCCCTAGATAAATCTCTATGCACGTGTGATGTTTCCTTTTACATGTATATGTTTTGTGTTCTAGGTGGTGAATTAACTTTCGTAGATCAATAAAGTAGCTTCAAGTCTCGTGATTTAGTAAATTTCATGAATAATTTTGAATCTAAAAATTAACTTCTACATGGCATCAAAGCTGGAACCATTGTAGAGCAGAGATTTCAAATTTGTCATTGCAGGAGGTCTGAATTTGAAGATTAGTGTTGTAGGTTTTCTTCAGGAATAAGAAGATGGATTTCAATGGACTAAGGCTTGCATATGCTCTTGAGGGAAGCTTGAATTATATTTCATGGAAGGACCAAATTGAGGCAAGACTAGAAGATAATAGGTTGAAGTAATTCATTGATAATGATATTATGAAACCAACAACATCTAATGCTAAGGATCTAGAAAAATGGAAGAAATGTGTAGCCAAGGCGAGGAGAATCATATTGGAAGGAGTACGAGACCATATTGTCTCTAATCTCCATACGAAAGAGACTTTGTATGCAATGTGCTAAGAATTGACAAATTTGTTCTAGAATAGTAGTGACCACAAGAAGCTAGCACTCAAGGAAAAACTTTGAAAAATCAAGATGCAGAGGAACGAGACCATTCCACAGTACCTTAGTTGGTTCACACAATGTCATGACGAACTTGGTAAATTTAATGTTACTATAGCAAAGGATGATTTGGTAAGCCTGACTCTTCTAGGCCTTCCCAAGAGATAGCACAACTACCAAGATTTGGTGAATGGGAGGGAGAAACTACAAAATTGGAAATTCCTATGGTCTAATCATGGCCTGATTTGATACAGGAGGAAATAAGGCAGAATATTGGAGATGGGATTTCATCAAAGGGTGAGGATGAAAATAAGTGTTCCTTGGCTAGTAAGGAAAAGAAAGGGAAAGGGAAGGAATCCCAATCCAAAGCAGAACCTATTCAAGGGGGAAAGAAGAAGGACTTGTCCAAAATCTTGTGCTTTCACTATCATGAATTCA
>APFE030025030.1:120287-130816 GCA_000404065.3 Pinus taeda | reverse complement strand
AAATATCATTATGCAAAGTTCAAAGATCAAAATAGAATGCAAAAAAAAAAAAAAAATGGTTGTAACACAAGAACCAACCATATTGCAATTCAAGTAAAACACTTTGCAAAAATATGAAGTTATCAAATGATATCATGCAAAGTTAAGCCAAAGCTCAAGGATCAAAAGAGTTAATGTAATATATATTGCATGAGGACATGTAATACCTTTAGTTGGGGGGTATGTTGAGTCTTGAAAATCTCATTCATTTCCATTACACTTTCACTATTATGTCCATCATATCACCTCCATTTCACTACTATGTCACCACATTCATCCCACTTTCATTAGGGCCACATTTATGTTTTTCCAAACTTTATTAATTCTAAGCCTTTTAAGTGAATTTGTGATTAAAAATTAGAAAATAAGGTGCACATGCTTATACCTAACAAATGGGTTGAGATTGTTGACATGTGTAGGTTGAAAGGAGGCTTCTAGAAGACCCTTATGTGGCACTTTAAGGCCAAATTCGAATTTGAGAGGAAAGAATCATGGGATCATGAGGATATGTGTCACATTTCCTAATTGTATTGTAACTCTAAAAAGACATGTGCCTTATCAGTTCCTATTTTGATTAGGACTCTAGAGGTAGGGGGAGAGATTCATGGACTCTAATTAATGAGATGGCTTCTCATATTTTTGTATAAATAGGAGATCTCTCTCCTTTATTTGTTAGCCTCAGCTTGTTAGCTTAGAGTTTGAAGTTCTGAAGTCTTAGCTTGTTAGTTCTTAAGCTTGTTAGCTCTTAAGCTTGTTAGCTTGTGAGATGACTTTAGAAAGATTTAGAAAGCCTTCTTGTACTTTGTGATTTTGAAGAATTTGAATAAAGCTTTGATGTTCTCAACATAGAAGGAGATGTGAAGTAGAAGTCATGGAACACATTAGAATGTAAGGTAGAGTAGATTTCATTTTGTAATTTTGCTTTGATTTCATTATGTCATTTGATTGCTTTCAAGTTTGATAGATTAGATTTTCCATTCATGCAATTTTAATTCATGTAAGTGTGTTCAACCGGTTGATTTTAGATTAGTTTTTCTTTACATGTTTTTGCATCAAATAGTGACATGAGATTTGCCTCTCTGCTGACCTTATTTTTTTAGCTTTTCAGTTTCAGTTATGCTTTGATTTCAGTCTTGTTCATTTGCTTTGTTAAGTTAGTTTAGAAATAAACTCACTCATGTCAATGACGGTTGCCTCCGGAAGCCATAGCGAGACTAACTGGCGAGGGATTGAAATATGAATGTTGTGATTTGATTTTAGTTTATTTTTCTGCAATTAGATATTGGATTGGTCATTTCATTTACGGTTACCTCCGAAAGCCATAGCAAGACTAATGGTGAGGGATTGAGATATGAGTGTGTAATTTGATATTAGTTTTACTTTTCTGCAAATAGATATCAGATTGCTCAAGTTGTTTATGATTACCTTCGAAAGCCATAGCGAGACTAATGGCGACGGGTCAGAATATGAGTTAATGTAATTTGATTTTAAGTTTACTTTTCTGCAAATAGATATCAGATTGCTCAAGTTGTTTATGATTACCTCTGAAAGCCATAGCGAGACTAATGGCAAGGGGTCAAAATATGAGTTGATGTAATTGGATTTCTTTGAGTGCAATAGCTTAATTTATATTTTTGTATTTAGACAAGCAGCAGAGGCAGTGATTTCATGATCAGTATGTCATCTTTTTCTTGATTAAAGCAGCTACATACTTACACTTTTGTTTAAGTACTAATTCCATCAATAACATGTTTTAAGATCTTTTGAAGTGCTAAGTTTTGGAAGTTAACATTAGGGACATAGACCTTGTCTTGAAATATACATCCATACTTGACCTTTAAAAGTATTCTTAAGACCTTAGAATACGATTTCCATTTGCATTAGACACTTTAGGAGATCAACAAAAAGAAAACCCCAAAACAAAATAAAATCTATAAAACAACGAAGTAAGAAAAAGCTTAACTAAGCACATATTGTGCACCACACTTCATCAGTTTACGATACCCAGATTGATAATTTATGTAGATAAATTTAAGAAGTTAAATTGACTAGACAATTATCTTTTTGGTTACTTTTGGTGACTGTCAAAAATGTTCATCATCATTGATCATTCCAATGAGTTTTTGATGAATCTATGTGATTGTTGCTATATTTTTTGTGAAATTATAACTATTTTATACCATTGTTATGGAGTCTTTTTCTTTATGTGTCTAACACTCTGAAATTTAAGTGCAGGCCAAAATTTTGGAGGTTCTTGTAATTGCTAGAACAAAGCCTTCACCTTCTTGCTAGCTTCTTTTTCAAGCATTGTCTTGAATTCTACGAACTTGGAGAATGTCTCATATTTCTTCCACATGAAGAATATCCAACACTTCCATGAGAAGTCATCAATAAAAATGACAAAATATTTGTGTCTAACAGTGGAGGTTGTCGAGAAAGGTCCATAAACATGATAGTGGATCCTTTCTAGGATTGCATGTGCTTTGTTGTCCTTTCTAGGAATGGATTTTATGTACTTCCGCAATGTACATCCTTTGCATACATCCTACTGCTTAAGTGCTCCTTTAGGGAGGCCAGTGGTTATTTGTTGTATAATATTCGAGGTACCATGATGCAAATGGCCAGGTATTTTGTGCCAAAGTTCATCGACATCGCGACCTACACTTTCTCCGCCTTAGTGCTTAATGCAACATAATCTTCCACATCTAGCTTATACATGTTCTTCACACGAACCCCGATCTACTTCACCTGTCCCATGGCTATGTGTCTCAGGAACGCTTTTCCTCTGATGAATATCACTTGACAACCATGGTCTTCCAAAACTGTAACAAAGATGAGATTTTTCTTTAAGCCTAGAACAAACATGACATCCTTGAGCCTGAGAGGGGATCTTGACTCCCTTTGAAAGGTGATTGTACCAATAACAGTCACATTATAACTTTTTTCATCCCCTAGTTTAATGTGCATGTAGAGATCTTTGTCCTCCAAGTCACTGAAAAAATATTTACACCTTGTCATGTCGAACAATGCACTTGAGTCCAAGTACTACACTCCCCATCATTGTGCTAGACATGCATACAATAAGGGTAAAGTCAAGCGTGAACTATGAAGCCAAGGTTTAACATGCGCCTCCTCCTAAGTTCTTCTTGCTTGCATTTTTGTGTGGACACTTCATGGCATAGTGCCCACATTCATGATAATGGAAGCATGAAATTTTTGACATATCTTTCTTCTTTCCCTCTTGACTGGATTCTGGTTTGGTTTGAGATTTATTCCCTTTTCCCTTCTTTCCCTTTCGAACCAATCCAAAGTTTTCTTTATCCTTGCCCTTGGATGAGGTCCCATCTCTGGTATTACGCCTTATTTCCTCCTATACCAAATCAGACCATAAGTGTTCCCAATTCAGTAGTTTCTCCCTTCCATTCACTGAATCTTCATAGTTATGCCAACTCTTGCGAAGACCCAGAAGGGCTACGCTTACCAAATAATCCTCTGAAACAATATCACTAACTATTGCAAGCTCATAATGAACTTGTGTGAACCTACTCAGATACTGCAGGATAGTTTCATTCTTCTACATCTTGATATTTTAAAGTTTATCTTTGAGCTCCAGCTTCGTGTGGTCACTACTATTCTGGAATAGATTTGCCAGTGTTTACCACATTGCATAAGTATTTTATTTCCCATAGAGATTGGTGACAATGGGGTCTCGTACTCCCTCCAATATTATTCTCCTCATCTTGGTTACATCTTTCTTCCACTAAGCAATGTTTTCGACATCATATTTTGTTGATTTTGCAACATCTCCCTTGATGTATTCTAGATATCCATTATCATCGAATACATCCTCCATGCGATGAAATCAGAGTTGCATTCCAAGGCATACTCTAGCCTCAACCCATTGAAGGTCATCTTCTCAGCTCTGAAGAGATCCTGCTACACTAAACTGCAAATTTGAACCTCCTGAGAAACAACTTCGAAATTCCTGCTCTAATGTGAATCCTGCTCTAATACCATGTAGAAATTATGGTGTAGATGTTCAACTGCTCATGAAGTTTTAATCAAAATTACAAGACAAAAACCTAGTCTACTACAATATGGAAGTTAATTCCCAACTTAGAAAAAAAAATTTAGACATGCAATAAGAAATAACACACATGCACACAGTATCTTTCTTGGGGAAAGAAATCTGATAAAACCCCAATGTATGCTTGCATTAATATGATGAACATAGATGTATTACAATTGTTTTGCTCAACTAGCACAACCTGTTAGTGAATAACCTCTCTCTCTACTCATTGAGAAGCTCTGGCCCAGACTTAGTCAATTTATGCCTTTTCTTGAGCCCCTATTTCATTGCGCAATTCCTTGAGAAATTATTCCCCTACTATTTAGGAAATTTTCCAAAATGGTTTGCGCAATTCCCAAGGTTGATCATCTGATTACATGCAATGCTTGTACACTCAAGACTAGTCTACGATTGATGTTACACTGCCTTGGAATCTCCACCACAGCTGGGGAACTCAAATTCTTTGCATGAACTAGTTATTTTGTGATGATTGATCAATTAACTAGATGATCACTGAGTTTGACTGAAGTCCCACTGCACAACTGACCTTCCACGAGTTCCTCCAAAAATTAGAACTAGTTTACTTGAATACAACTTGAGATAGCTGACTTTGATTGATACAAATTAGCAATCAAAAATTCTTAACTAAACTCTAACTCCTATAACTCGAATTTACTCAGTAAACTGGGTGACACAAGGCATGTCAAACAAGTTAATTGCATCCAAGTTGTATGTTGATGTGAAAAATCATTTTTTCTCAATTTAATGAAGGAAAAAACAAATTAAGAATTTATGAATGCATTTTTCAACAATCCTTCAGGTGAATCTAATCCATGTTGTCGATGACAGTCAACAGTTCCAACACAATAATGTGTTGATAATAGCAACCAATAGATAGAAGTTGCATTCAAACTAAATGAAACAGTGAAAAAACACATATTAAAATAAAATTGATGGAGACCCCGAAAAGTACTCCAACTATGATACTATTTATCCACGTTCAGAAAAATTTCCTCCATCGCTCCTCTCATGAAGCACACCTCTGTTGTCGGCCTCCATCACCCTAAATCCCATTAGTTTTTGTTGACCTCCATCACTCCAATTCTTGAAGAACCCATCAACAACGTAAATATGAACCCCTAATCCTTTATCTTTTCCTTTTTAACTAGTGCTTTATATTGAAAATTTGAAGACAAAATATTTATTTTCTCTAAAAAAATTGTCTCAAAATCCCCCTCTGTGTAGGAGTGCCAAATGCAACAATAGACAAGTTGTCTCTAATCGTATCAATAGATATGAAAGGGACAAAAGAAGAATTGATGTCTAATAGATCTTGTAAGTAAAAGTTGTTGCGTTCTTCTTAGTCAACTACCCCTACAAAACAAAGATCCCAACAAATCGTTGTCTTAATATAAGATAACATGAATGGTAAGTAAAATAACAAACTCGGTATAGGCGCAAGACAGTAGTTTCCTGCAAGCTGGTGGATTTAGGCTGCGCTGTCAGAGTCAATTTTGCAGTTGTTAGATAATATTGTATTAAATTGATATGTTTGTGTCTTAATTGTTAATTGTCTTAAATAGGTTTCATCTAAAGTGGCCATTGTCTAAATATAAATTTTTGTCTTAAAATATTTTTGTCTCAAACTATTTTTGTCTTAAATATAAAGTTTTGTCTTAAAATATTTTCATCGTAAATTGTTTTTCTCTTAAATATAAAGTTTTGTCTTTAAATGTTTGTCTCAAACTACTTTTGTCTTAAATATAAAGTTTTGTCTCAAAATAATTTTGTCGTAAATTATTTTTGTTCTAAATATAAAGTTTTGCCTTAAAATATTTTTGTCTCAAATTGCTTTTGTCTTAAAATATTTTTGTCTTAAACTATTTTTGTCTTAAATATAAAGTTTTGTCTTAAAATATTTTTGTCTCAAACTGTTTTTGTCTTAAAGTTTATATTTAAGACAATTCAATTGATATTAAATTTTAATGTAAAATAACTAAATTAAAAAGTGATTTTTTAAGACAAAATATTTCTTTTGTCTTAAAAAAATGTCTTAAAAATGCGCTTGGTGTAGTAGTGAAAGAGGGATTCTACGAGACATGATCTCCCTCCTTAACTCCTTACTCTCTCGAAGATTCCTCAATCAAATCTCATCAGCTCAGAGTTGCAAGCAACTGAGTCATGAAGTTCATTAGTAGCCAAGCCTGTGACATTTGAAGACCAATTGATATTGATATTGGAGCCAGACCTCCCTAAATTCAAATACCATAAGCCTAAGCCGCAAATACCATAATGATGTAGCCTAAGCCACATATACCCACAGAATGCAAATAAAATTGCATGTCACACTATGTGTGTGTCATGTCCCAAGATGAACACCAATATCAATGGTGAAACCCTCTTAAACCAAAGTTTAAGTCTTTTGATTGAATATATGAGTGGAAGCTATCAAACTTTACCAAAACATTAATTCCACTTATTTCTATTATAATTCCCATATAATAGAAATATTTCATAACCCATACTTAAAATCTTACCTTTCCACCATTCCACAAACCTTTGCATGTATATCGATGGTCCCCTTAGCGCATTAAATCTCCGTCGTCGATATCATTCCTAAATCCGATGGTTATCGTGTCACCCAATCACCATCTAGCTTGTCCGATCTCCACCTTTGATCTGTCTCATCCGATCCAACGACTATTGCTTCGTTCGCTTGCCAACTAGCCCAGACAATCTCCACCAATGATCAATCCCGCTCCATCCAACGGCTATCACGCAATCTCATGCAAATATTTGCACGACTGATATCAGGTCGAGAGCGCGCGAGAAAACTATTTTTCTCATGCTATATGTCGGCCACTAAAGTTAATCGCGTGAATTTTAGGAATTCTTCTTACCACCCTTAGGCGTGCGAGAAACTTCTTACCACTTACGAAGACCACTCCATCATTCTAGAAGTTTCTCACCCTTCTATCGACACGTGACTTTAATCTCTGTCATTCATCTTCTTCACTTCATTTTGCACAAATTAATCATAGCCAACTATCACACACAATCTCATATGTTGATCTAACTGATCCAATGGTTCCTATGCACTATTACGTTCTTTTGTTTCTTATTGTGTAATAGCCCATTCGGCTTTCTGCCTGCATATTTGTTCATGCCTATGGTCTTCACTTGTTCTGATCTTGATCTCTGCTTTGCTACTTCATTTCTTTGTATCTTTACAGTTCCTTCATAAATCCTTAGGTTTTAAGAACCCTTACAGTTATACCTTCATTGTAACATTGAAGGTTTTCTCCACAACTGTCTGTGTGTAAAAGCGTAACACTCTTCTCTGCACCTCTTCTCTGATTTTACACACCTGCAACCTATGTTACGCAGAATTACTCTAGTCCACACACAGTTATAATTCAATTACTCAGTACACACACATGAACTCAGAAATTGCACTATTGTATTAATAACAAACATTAACACAGGAATTTCTTCCTCGACCTGATCTTCTATACCAGTGGCCTTTCCTTTCCTTGCCCGTAGGCTTACAGTCAAATCCTACCTAATCCCTAACTAACTGACTGACTGATTGACTGTGTTAAACTAACCCAGAAGTCTCAGTGTGTGAGCTTGGGCTTTGATACCATTTGTACCATAAAACCACAATTAAACATAGAAAAAAAAAATATTTATTGATGTTCTAGACGACATTACTAAGGTAGGTTGACAACTGTAGTAAATGATCGAGTACAATAATCCCTGCAAGAATTAAAGTCCCTCCCTACTGGCTCACTCATGGTGACATCTCACCATGGCGATGGAGGGACTTCCAATATCCTCTTGCTGGTGCCACTGCTATACCATTAATGCTAAGGGGATGGGCTAAGCGGGACTTTCTCTACACTGTTTGATGATGGGAGATCCGCAACCCTTGCAAGTTAGAATCAATTTACAGTTTAATTCATTTGAACGGACAGGGATTGGGGTCATTTGGCTATGTTATGGTTTGACACTTTGGCTCTGCCATAGGAAGTGTAACAAAGGTGAAAGAGTGGAAACCTAGTTCATTGCTTGGCCATGCCTATGTCCTCAACCCTACAAGTAAATTCAAACCCAACTAACTGATAACCCTGGAGTCTTTTGTATAAGGATTCTTTGCTATTATCCTTTGTGCATCCCGTCATGAGCTTTGATGGATGATTATTGAGGGTTTAATGCTTCCCTTATGCATAGGTGAAACAACTAAAGAATGGACTTAGAGATTCCAGTGGAGTGGCTCGATTCCACGTGGAAGCATGAGGTAAACTACAATTTTCATAGGGTTTGATGTTTAAGTTTATTCTCCAACTTTTTTTAATGCTCATTGTGCATCTACAGGTTTCATCCGTAGCTCAAAGGATGGTAATCTTCAACCCAGGTAAATTCCTTCGTTTTATTACAAGATTTCGTATTGACAGGAAAGATGTTATTCAATTCCCATTCTCATTCCAAGAATTCTCTGTGTAGGTACGTGTATCGATGGTTCAAATATCTGCACCCGGCATGGGGTTTTTGGTGACAACAATGCTCTTATTGAAGCTTACCATCTTCGTTGTCCAGGTGGGTTTTTGATTCAAATCTTTCCTGGTATTTCGAGTTCTAGAACATGCCTTCAATTGACAGAGGGTTTTCAAGAAGTGTAATTATCTCCTAAGGCTTGCGGCTGGAATGTTGTCGTTGCTAGCAAATGTAATTAGTTATTTTGAACATGTTGGCCTTTGCATTATCAACATGATAGCTTTGGATTTAGCTGTTTGGTTCCATGGAGGTTTCTACGAGAAGCCTAACTGTATATTTCTTGGTATAAGGATTTTTATATATTAAATGTTTATATATAATCCGCTGTGATAGCTCGACTTAAGGTATTTATTGAGATTTTGATTTATTTCTATGTCAGTTTAATTTCGCGAACTGAATTTAATTGTTTATTATGTAATTGGGTCGATTGTGATAATATATCTATGGATGTCAGTAATTTGTCTCTGAATATAATCATCTTAGTCCTACTCGATTATAGTTACGAATTAACAACTCAGAGGGTTAGGGTTTTTAACATAGGCTTTTAACATAGCCTGCATACTTGGCTAATGGTGAGTTCTCCCCATAACTTGACCAAGAGCCGATAAACCCTATCTCGTCAACTACTTGCAATCCAAAGCCATAGGATGGTTCGGTCGATTAATTTATATAGGTTTCTTCTGTCATAAATAGGTAGGAAGGTACCAATGTAAATTCTGGAAACTAATATTTTATATATTTGTGTATGTTTTCCAAAGGACTATGTAAAATCTAGTGACACAGTTAAATATAGAAAGACAAGAAAATAATATCGATTCTCTGAACTAAAACCTTCTTTGCTAATGCTTAGAATATTTAGGTAAATAATCACTTCTATGTAAATATATACAATCATTATTTCTTGTATGCCCTGATTACATGTAGAAATTTGATAGCAATGAAATGTATCTAGAGACAATATTTTCTGATCTTATTAGTGACATAATAACGTTAATAATATAATCTAGCATGTTAACTTACTCTCTGTTGTAAAAGTAAACAAGCTACTTTTCCTAGTAAGGATTATTGTCATAGTAATATTACTTATCTATTTTCATGTGTTGAGTGTCATTTATGCACGTAACTCCTTTAATTTGGAAGGTCTCTCCACCCAGCCTCGGATATGGAAATTACGTCGAGAATCCCCCTCTGAGTTCTTCCAACTTCTCACAATGACATACAATCTGGTACCTAGTACCTGATATACCATCTGGTACCTTGGGCGTCAGGACTATGTCCATCCTCAAGTCTCGTACCCCGCAGCTGTTATCAAAGTTTATTTCCCACTCGCTAAATTGCCCAGCTCTAGGAAAAAAATAATCATAGTAAATTTTTCCTCCTTCCAGCCCTCTTCAGGGTTCTATCCTTTCTCCTTTTGAAGGAAGAAGATGAGAGATCTCTTTGTAACTGTTTTCAGAAGTTAATTCAATTGATTCTCTAGATCAAAATATTTTAATGAAGAGCCTAATTGTTTTAACAATTAAACAAAATAAAATTAAGAGTGGTAAATAAAACTTGGTTAAAACAACTATTGTTGGTGTATCACCGAGTGTTAATTTTACCTAATATTTCTGGTTCGCCTCGAGCCTAAATATTACATTTTACCAAATATTTCACCTCGCCCTTATACTTTTATAGTTGAATTTGTTTACTTTTAAATTTCAAATATACAAAATGGAGGAACTAAGGGGAAAGATTGGGTAAAATGTAATATTATAGTATTATCAACAAATAAAATATTAATTTAGAGGGGAGTCATTTAATCACACTAATCCATAAAACTATAAATTCATGCATTGTTGAAAAATAATACTAATTTATTTTA
>APFE030025030.1:90832-117822 GCA_000404065.3 Pinus taeda | reverse complement strand
TTATATTTTAAAATAGAGAAGCAAACTCCAACTTGAATTTAATTAAATGGGAAGCAAACTCATTTTTGAATCCTGAATTGAACTAAATGGGAAACAAACTCATTTTTGAAAACTTCAGAGGTGTATCTTTATAAAAACAAATTAAATCAGAAGACAAATAGAAAGATCAAAAAAGACTGGATACCGTTAACAGGGACGCTGGAAACCACAAAGATACCAAAGGACTCGATAAAATTTGCAGAGAGGGTGGAAACCTTTTCAACTGGAGACGATATTCAGATCTCCACGGTTGCAGCATACAGAGTTTGACCAACAAAGTTTTTGGGTACTTCGAATTCAATAGACTCGTTAGTGGATGGGTTCAACAGATAACAAAACTGACGGGGAGAAAGAAAATCGCCACTGGGTTTACTCACAAAAATATGGCCGCGCCACTCTGCAGTATGGGAAATAGAAGGAAATTGTGCAGGAAGAACGCTTTGAATAACCCAATCGTTTTCGTCAGCATTATATTTCATCAACTGATTTTCAGTGGATGTATACAAGTGCCCAGATGCAACTATACACGACAACCTGAACGAATGTTCGAATCTCCACATATTATCCACCCTTGTCCAGACGCCCGTCTTTGGATCAAAAGATTCTGCATTATTTCCATCTTTGCCGCGGAATACAAAGAATTTTTCTGTCAGAAAAACTCCATGACACCGGGATCGTTGTTGGGTCATTGGAGGAAGAATTTCCCATCTGTCTTCTTCCACATTATAAACTTCTGCTGTGGACAAAACAGTTTCGCCGTTTCTCCCTCCCGCAACGTAGATGAGTCCCGTAGAGGAAGATACGGCGCAGGCGAAGCCGTACCTCTCGGTGGGCATGTCGGTTCCTCGGCGCCATTTGGCAGAAGCGAAGTCAAAAATATAAACAGCCTTCCTGTTATAAATTCCGCCGATGATAAGTAGCTTCCC
This sequence comes from Pinus taeda, assembly GCA_000404065.3. NCBI lineage: Eukaryota > Viridiplantae > Streptophyta > Pinopsida > Pinales > Pinaceae > Pinus > Pinus taeda. The sequence goes on along the minus strand of APFE030025030.1, from coordinate 116,857 downwards.
CTTAACGCACACGCACTTATCGAGCATTGGGATACTTCGAATAAAAATAGGGAAATCAGGATTCTGACGTAGGATATCCCAGGTGAGCGTGACAGGGTCTAATACTACTATGCCTCGCAAACCCACCAGGATCATACATATCAACTGTTCGGTTGTTCCGGTGGTCATTCGGTCCTTGTAGAACTTGGGGTCGCTCACTATCTCATTCCATTTTCTGCACACCAGTTTGAGTGTAGAGTGCCATTTGTAGGGCACTCTAAGCAAACAGTTTCGAGCTATATCATCTGGGAGATTAGGGATGATCTCCACCTCTGGTGGAAGTGCTAGCCTCTTTGACCTACACAGCATGGTGCCAGATTTGTCCTGAAATAAAAGAAATTAAACAAAAGGTCAAAAAAACTGATATTAACATCTCAGATAATTGAATTAATCCTTTACTAAAAATAGTTTGTGAGAAATCAAATATGGTACGAAACAAAAGTGGCTTATAATCAATATATGGCTTGATCCACCAGTTTTGAATTACAACCTGTTATTATTTGTGTGGATGGAAATGTCGCTTATATTCAATATGTGGCTTGATCCACCAGTTTTGAATTACAATATATGGCTTGATCCACCCGTTTTGAATTACAACCTGTTAGTATTTGTGTGGATGGAAATGTTTAGTAAAAACATAAATTCATCATAATGGAAACCCTAAGTAAAAACATAAATTCGTCATCATACAAATAGTTAAAAAATATTCTCATTATAAATAAAACATGATTCTCCCCAATACTGATATGAAAATTAGTCAACACTAATAGAATGCCTCACATTGTCCTCAGCCCAAATCATGAACCCGTTACTTATAGAAAAGATAGTGATTGTCCTCAGCGCAAATCATGAACCCATTACTTAATGAAAAGATAGTGAGAGATGGATCGATCGATACTTGCTCAGTAGAAATCGTCAATCATTTGTAAAATAATGAGGGTTAATATATAGTCAAATTTGAGTGAGAGATTTTTGATCTACTTAAATATTTAACCGTTAAGACGAGGCACCTGAGGCAGCAGGGGTTATGTGTTAGGGCAAGAGCTAACTACCTTGTCATAGGACATTAAATGCCTTGGTACATGCATGCTTTATAACAAAATAACACACAACTTTTATTTTTAATTTATGTAGCCACTAAAGGCTGTGTATTATTTTGTTATAGAGCATGCATGTACTAGGGCATTTAATGCCCTATGGCAAGCTGGTTAGCCCTTGCCATGTGTTAGATGGTAAAGGTTTGACCTCGTCCACAAATTAATAATTGAACCTTATTAAAAGGTCTCTTGACCTGGTTTACGAATTCCTTTCCACAAAAATTTAAATCTTGTTTTATTTGTAAGTCATGACTTGGTCTACAAATTATTTTGGAAGAAATTGGTAAACAATTTAATTTTCAAGTTCATTAAAAAAATGTAATGATTTTATATATATATATAATATATATATATAATTTTTCTAATTTAGAAAGAAAGCATGAAACATAAGTAATTCCCACATTTTAGGGATGGTAAACTAGGTAAATTCATTAACCTTAATTACATAGTCTTTTTCGAGAGAATCATTTGGGGAATGTTGGAAATGGTTTAACTTTATTTATTTATTTATTTTTCTTTTTTTCCTTTTTCAGGTTAGAAATGAAAACACAATAATTTGGACTATTTCCCCACATTTCATGCATTGTAAACCCTCTTCCCTCATTAAGAAACATTTTGTGGACGATAAAATGGTAAACCTTCCTCACTGGGCTTAAAATCCATGTATCAAAATGCATCTCACATTGTCCACATTAAGAACAACCATAAAGATTAATGAAGTTATATCTTTATTATTATTACTATATGAATTAAATAATATTCTTAACAATGGAAAATCACCCCAATTTACCATGGAAATTATTAATTAGTAAATAAATTTTGTTATTATTATATGAATTAAATAATATTCTTAACAATGGAAAATCACCCCAATTTACCATGGAAATTCTTAATTAGTAAATAACTTTTGTTACAATACCGTGACTTATCAATGCCACATACACACTATGACACTTGTTTATATGACATTCTTTTTAATTGATTAATTTGAAATAAATTAAATTAAAAAAAACATAACTAACTTGAAGAGAAATCTAAAGCCTTGATCTATGTATGCTACTATTAATATTATAACATACTCCATTGAGGTTAAATCTCCAAGATCCACCTAATAACCAACAATTGCACCAAATATTGCAAAGGAAAGGTTGTGAGGGAGTAACAGGAATAACATTGGAAAGAGTAAGGTTGATAGTGAAAGTGTTACTTGCAACATCTAGACCAAAAATCAAGGATGCCCTTAATACATAAAACCAATTCAACAATTTGAAACTCATGAAAGCATACAAAATATTAAGAACTTTGTTTCGCAATTGTATAAGTCAAATACAAAACAAAAGGGAAAAATACAAAAAATCGGTAAATTGAAACCATAATGCATATGGGCCAACAATATTGCAGTTTTCATAAACATGTGATAGTCTTCCATTCCACTCCATCATCATAATCATCATCGTCAGCGTTAGCGTCCTCATCATGGTCATCATGGCTCCCTCGAGGAGACTGATCATCCTCATCAGAAGAGTACTTTGACACCTTTGAATTCACATGGTTATTTTTCTTCTTGTTTGAATCTTTCTTGCTTTTCTTTTGTTCTTCATCTAAAGCTTCCCCTTGTTTTTAATGTCATTCATTTTCATCCCTCCTCATTGACTTCTTATCTTTTCCTCCCTTCTTTTGTTCCGGAGGATTTTTCAAAATAAAAGTAGTGAACTTGTCCCTCATATCTACATCAGTAATGTAACCACATACAACACATCATAGGGATATCATTTGTGTCTTTGATATTAGAATCCGTGTTTCTATATTTCCACATCCATAAAACTATACATATATTTTTGTTAAAAATTCGAGCAAAGAAAAATGTTTGCATTGTCATGGGAGCCATTAACACTAGAAGTTACAGTATTATTGTTATTGTTAAACTTTGATTGGGAACCTAATTCACATTCAAATAATTTCATCATGTAAGAAGGTTTCCTTCTAAGATATTTGCCACATCTACCAAAGAACTTCATCTTGTAAGAATGTTTCCTTCTAAGAGATTTTTCCACATATACTATATTTAAAATATTGGTCTTGAAGCCATTGCCCCATTTTTCTATTTTAGTAAGAATTTTCATAATATTATATCTATAGAATGTGTCATCACGGTTTCTCACACTAGTATTTTGGAGAGCAGTTATTGTGTCCATCATTCTTGGGAACATGGTATCTTTTCCCATATAATGTAAATTGTGAAATTTTTATTCTGTTAGATACACGACCGAGAAGGCACCAATGTAAGACCTAGTGGAGCTCACATTCTACATTGGTAATCGATCTCATATCAATATAAAGACATTATATCATACCCACATTATAGTATATCCAAAAAACTCTATCTAAAACTAGAGATTTGTTCCCATGCCATAGGCATAACTATGAAATCTATTAAAAAATTTCCTATTATCAAATAGAAGTAACAAATAGAGATACTTGATTTCATTCAATACACCCTCTAAATTTCAGACATTTACACAAGATTATGAATTATCTCCTCCACCCAGTAGCTTAATTTCTAAGGTCATATGTCTCTAGAGTTTAGAGACAAGTTAAAATATTTTTATATGAGGAAAAATGGAAAATATTAAGGCAACTTCAAGTTATAAAAGCATTAATAATTTGGAAATTGTACACTGATGTCTTTGGTGGAGGAGCTTTCATTCGCTGCTACATGAGATATAGGATTGAGCTATGCAAAAGAGTTCCACTCCTTTTCTGGTCTGACCCACAAAAATAGCATTACTAGAAAAGGCATGGACTTGGGTTCACTGGTAAGGTATCTAGTGGATTAAACTATCCACGAGGGTTACACTCCATTTCTGGCTTGACCCAGCCAAACAACTTGACTGAAAAAGGGATGAAGTTGGTGCAAATCCACAGGGTGATTTTGGCGAAACATTTACCCGTCAAACTTGGCATCTAAGCCAAAGGTAATTTGTGTTATGTGGTACGATCCCGGACCTTGCGTATGTTTTGATAGTTGTTTCTCCAAGTATTTCTTCAAATTGTTCATCAGATTTAGACATCGAGGTAAAATTCCACCTTTCCCTAATACACACACACATAGATAATATTTTATATTCTGATGTTTAAGGTTTAGATCTTTCTCCCCAAAATTATTAATGAAAAATGAGTTTGTTGATGGATGGAAGTCAATCAAGTCTTTCTTCTATGATAAGAACACAACCCTTGGAAACCTAATTGGACTTGAGTCTAATTTGGGAGTTTCTATCAGAGTTCTTGATGGTTGAGAACATCCATCCTCAGAGACACCTAGAAGACATATATGCAATTTGAGGTCCAAGTCATGGTGGGGTTTGTGTTGAAGCTCTTCTGGCTATGATCAAGACAACATGTCTCCTTCACTTGGGAAATTATTGAAGTTGAGATAAGGATAGCTACTTCAAATAGACAAGAGATAATGTACCTCAATATGATGTATGCTGAATTTTTTGTAGGAAAGACAACCTTGACTCCAATCCTCTCTTTGCAGATGGTCAAATCCTTCCTCCCCCTCTTACGGACCAAATACCCTCTATAAGTAGAGATCAAATTGGTATTCATCCATCATGGGCACATGGTGAATGCTTCACTAGTGATACTAATTCAAGAAGAAGTTTTTTCAGAGCTCACTATCATAGAAACCATTCTTTCAGATTATGGGCGCCCACATTCTTTTTTGGCATTTGTGGTTGGACTAGTATAGAGGACAAGAAAGTATGCCTACAAATATTCTTTTCAACAAGGATAATGTAGGTGTCTGAACTTTGTGATTTTTTTACGTGTGCAAATCATAGTATGACGACGAAGACAAGTTGGAAAAATTATTTGTTTCTCAAAATATGCAGAGTGAGTATCATTGAGTGATCTAAATTTCCACAAAATTAAGCATTATAAGAGTGTAGATTGGTGAGTATACTCGTTGATAACAGATAAGCTCCAAAGTATCAATAAGATAGTTGTTCATCAATAAGTGTAATAAATAATTCGAGATACTTTCAGAATTGCTTCAATAGATATATTCACACTTATAGCATCTTAAAGAGGAATGAAATGAGTGCTAGCTCTATAGTTGTCCATAAGAATCTAGTTTCAATTGACAAGTTTTACTGTTAGCTTGCTTTTATTGAGAGAAGAATTGCCAAAACTAGCCTTATTGGTGTATTTTGTATTGATAACTTTCTTGATATAACTTTAAATAGTGGAGATGGTAACATCAATGAACAATAGTGAGACTAACTGAATTCGTGGAATTTGACATTGGGAGAAGAGTTAAATTAAGATTTTTTTGGATTTTATCATATATGTCGTTGTTTCTCCATTCGTGTTGGACTTAGACCCGATTTACTAAAAATTTTCCTAAACAACAACACAAACATAGGCTAACACAAGAAACAAATGAAACACCTAAATCACAATGAAATAATATCATCGAGAAGTTGGAAATCCTCAAAACAATCCATGGAAAGAAATATAGAAAAACAAGAATCAAACTATGACTTGGATCAACATGAATGACTACTATAGAGGTGTTGCAATCTTTAAACATTCGTTAAGGTATAACATGATCCCAAACTAGTCTTAATGTACCTCATCAAATTTTGGAAAGATAAAATCACTTTTAGGTTTGTCGATTAACTTATGACCTGATATGTAGGTTACTTTCTATCCCAGAAAGTTCTTAAAACAAAAGGTAGATTCACGCTTTTGTTAAATTATTCATGGTGTATCTCCTCCCTGAACAAATTTGATTTTAGGACAAATAGTTTCATCACTGTAGAAGCATTTCTTAATCATTATCATTTTTTGAATCAAATCAGTTTTTGAATTTTTAGACTCTTTTATGCTCTTTGATTACATTAGTTTCAAATATATCCCTTGTTTGTATAATTATAGGTAACCTATGTAACTAAAATATGGGCACCAAGTAAATATATTTTAGATCTAGGAACCCTAGTGAGAAATATTTGTTATATTATTCATATTGCAAAAGAAGGCTCTGAATGCTTTTGTAGTATGACACTAAACATTCTAACCAGGCACAAAAGCTAGTAGTATGTTGTGTTCCTAGGAGGGCCACAGCTCAACCTCAGATCAATATTCAAATATATAAGATGATTAGAACATATGATCCTATAATTTGGCCAGAAAAATAATGATATCTCAAATATGAGATGCAAAAAGTGTTTCTAATTGCTCTCCTTTTCAAAGCCCCCTACTTAGGATTTGTCGGCCTGTTGTTTGTTGATGATACCGTGGACCCCCACGCAAGAAAATATTTGGGCCTTAGGCAATTTTTAATAGCCTCTACAACTGCTTCTTCCATCTTAACCTACACAGAAACTTGTAGTATTGTTAAATGACACACAAAGGACTAATAAGAATCAACAAGAGGAACCAACAAATTCAGATCATGTTTTGGATATTTCAACAAAACATGATTGAATGTGCATCCTACATTTTCTAAAGGTTGCAACAAACCACACAGAGAATACAAGAAGATAAAACTTCCATGATAAGATTCAAAAAAAGAAAACAACAGATAAAGAGCATGTTTTAAATAATCAACATGAAGTCCATATTTTTAGAGGCTCTAGCATGATATGAACTCTAAAAATCATGTAGCACTTGTGGGAATAGAAAATACCCATGATAAAAATCAACAAAAGAAACCAACAGATTCAAATCGTTCTAGCTTTCCAAAGGCACAAGTTATTTTCTTGTTTCAATAGTCCCTCAATTGGTTGAGGAACACAAACTGCTAATGAAAGTAAGAACAACAAAGGTTCAAATTTTCCTAACATGAAATACAGTTGTCCCCCACCTAAGATATTGGTTTGTAACATCATTGACATATCCATAAAAGAAACAAGAATCCCTTGCAAAACTATTAGCCATGGTATGATTATAGAGAAAACAATACCTTCTCAGTCCAGGATTTCCCTTCACCATTATGAATGGCCTTTACTATATGGGTGTAGTTCCAATTCTTTATCAAATTGTATGGTCCATCATTAATATCGACCTCTATAGTGTATCCTCCATTATTAATCTAAAAAATGATAGTATTATGCCCATTTCAAATCATGGTAGACACATCCTAGATTGTGGCATGTTTAAATAAGGAAGAATAAATTTAGATAAAAATTGACTAATTTTTTGATAAAATAGAGAGTTCAAAGGAATTCAGTATTTCAAATCTTAGACACTAGTACTTGGTGACTGTTACTAATTAAAAGAATATTTCATAATCTGAATAAAAATCCTTGCATCTACACTTGGAAGCTTTCATCACCAATGCATGCAATTACATGCTTGTCTAGTGTTGCTTGAGCATATCCGAGTGTTGCTCCTACAAACCAGCCGATTGATCCATATTTCACTTGGAAATCATGCCTACAAAAACATGTTTAGCGCATGGAAATAAAAATATGGAAATATACACAAACAAAGCACCACTGGAGTAGGTCTCTCATCCAGGAACACTTATCTCTCTTTCATATTGGATTTTTAATTAGTATTAATTTTTCATTCATTAAAAATAATGTATATCTAAATACCAAAATTTCATAAGTATAGCCAAGAAGCTAATGTACATGAGAAGAGAAAATTGTTTTCTTGACCATATTACTTTAAACACACCCTGAACCTTAACATTTCCTTACGTGATTCAATATTTTCTCAAAATAATAAATTATAATTTTTCCTTATGGAAAAAACCTTGCAACCATAAATGACAAAAACCATTCAAAAACAATAATACTCGACCACCATTAAGTTTCCATCTCTTGGCAATAAGAAAATTGCTAAATTACGAAGTGTCCTTTACAGAGAAATTACATATGACTTACCCACACTTTTCTGGCAATCTAAGATTCTGGAAATTGAACCAAGAGTCACAAGTTTCAACAATTACAATAGTTTCATTTGTGATCATGCCCTGCAACCAACCATTTTATACCAATGAATGTTGGGATAGGGTCCCTACGGTTAGTTTTGGGGTTAATTTAACCCAATTTTGTAAAATGTTTTGTAAAAAGAATATAAAGTCTCTGCGATATGTGGATGTGGATACCGTAGATAGATAGGAGTCAAAAGGGCCTTAGACCTTGTTTTTGATCAGTTTTGAAGACTCAGCCATGAGTCGGGGACCATGGTATTGTAGTAGAAAATATAGTTGATTCTTAGTGAGTCTTAGAGATAACTTTTGATAGAGAATTGGGTACATTCAAGAGTTTTTGTTGTCTTGGGCAAGTGCTCAAGAAGGAAGGATTTGCTTCCTGCACTTAGGTAAAGAAGGGAATGCTCCTATAGTTGAGTACACAGGAGGGCTAGGTAGATTCCACAACTGAGTGCATGGAACCCTGCAGCTATGTGTGCAGGGTAGAAGAGTCTATAATTAGTGAATTGAAGATCAATAAATACAACTTTTTGAAGAATTATTTATTATTTCCATTGAATCTGTTTATGTTATATGTTGTCGATTAATGAAATGTTTTATGAAATGTTGAACGAATACTACGTGAATTCACCAAATTTGTCTTGATAATATATGAAATGAATGGTTATCCACTTCCATGAAGTTAGAAGCTATTTATCTTATGTTTTCTGACGAATTAAGTAGATCTACACGGACTTTGATCTAAGGTTGCTTGTTGATACGTGAAATTAGGTAAATCGACTGTTTAAGGTATGCAAGGACTAATCGTACACCTTTGCAAAGGTCTGGAGGGAGCTTTAACTTAGTTACAGTAAAGAGCCCTAGAAGTCTATTGATTTACAAGAAAGCAGATCTAAGGTTCTAAAATACATGACACTAGTCTCTAGATGCAGAAACTTGGTTCTTGTGTCCCCCAATACTGCTTCGGGTGAGACTGCAGCTTGCGCTATGTGGGTTATTTCCAAAAGTTCTAGCAGTGTAGGGTTTTTTTGGTTGGTGCAACTAACTCTGAGCCTGGGTCAGGACCCCCTAAGCCAACAAATGGTTTCGTTGCCGGGACAGGGATCTGCTTAAAGAGATGTGTGATATCACATTATTGGAATCCAACTAAGAAAAAGATTGAAAACTGATTAGATCGAAAGATTCACGAGTTTGTGGCTCTAGAAAACAAGAATCAACGCCTGTTGAAGGAGGATTGGTTGAATATGTATCTGTATATAGAGGTACACAAAATCTTCTTTTGCACTTTCCCAATTGAATTATATGAGTGGTTAGCTAAATTGACACACAATCAAGGAAGGTGGAAGCTCGATAGTCCTATAGTGTGGACTCCAAAACTATTGCGACGACTAGAAGCATCTGAAAAGAAGAGTACATAGGTTGCCGATCATTGGCTTGATCGAATCTGGGAGGATTTGTTACTCAATTTGCAGTGGACACATCAGTTAGCTATAGCGAAGCAGAGCGAATATTCTTCAAGGGACCGCGAGGTAAGTACTCAAGGTCATTGAATACTTGGATTAAAATTATATTATGTGAAAAATGGGTAATGACATTACCTTAACGTTAGGAGCTACATGAAGTGGTAGCCTCTTTTGAAGTCACAGATCAGGTCCAGAGTATAGTCCATTGATTGAACCTCCTTCATGGGATGACAAAGGAGCGGCGTTGACTACATCACAAAGCATTGTTCAGTTAATAACTTAGGGTATTTCGAGGATATCTCATCCATCCACTCCACCTCCACCTCATACACCCTCACCTCCGCCTCCGCCTTCGCCTCCACCATTCATCATGGAAAACACGATGAAGATGCTGATCTTCAAGGGAATAGGAAGTGAAGATCTAGAGAAATTCTAGTTTGTTGCAAACACTATATGGACAATGTAAAAAATAATCAATGCTAATATAAAGAATGCTTCATTACCAGAGACTCAGACAACTCTAAATAAAGAATTTAGTAAGCCTAAAAAAGGCACAGTCGGTAATTGAATTTAAGGATATTCGAATGAGTCGATGAGACACCTTGGGACTTTGATCAAAGGTTGATGTATCGGATCAGGCAAGCTAACACGCAAATTTCAGATACGCAACTTTGTGACTGGTTTATAGTGTCGCTTTTGCCACACTTAAGAATACATCTATCAGAGCAAAATATTGCAACGCAAGAAGAAGCCTTAGAGATCGCGATGAGGTTGCACGCATCGCTTATTCAAGATACAAACCTAGGGGTACAACAAATCCAGTCACAGTTAGAGAGCCTGCACCTAGTGCTTAAAGTGCAAGGGACACAGCCATGATAAAGATCATTGTCGAGTATACATGAATTATCGTATGGGGGGGATAGCCCCCCTTGAAGCCAAAAGCACCAGCAAGGTCAAGCATGGAGTTGCGCCATTGTACACCATTTGTCAAGTTACTGGGAAACATGGGATGGATAACTACCACTTACTTTAGAAGTTCATTCAAACACTCCAACAGCTATTTTACAATTTATATAAATTTGTGGGCCATGATGAGCACCATTGTTGAAGTTATGATCTGATGACGGAAATAACCCCTACTTATGGTATGAAAAAAGAAACTTGGCCTCCATATCAGGGCACAGGAGGAGTGCACAGGGTTTTCCAAGGCTGAGGAGGAGGATGAGGAGAAGGACCTAGTAGAGGTCGTGGTCAAATTATCTACTACAACTGGGGACAGTCAGGGAATTCACGCGAGATTGCCCGAATCCTACACACCCTTCATGTCAATACTATAGACAATTCGACCATGCCACAGAAAATTGCTTGGTGCTAATACCTAAAATGAAAGAAAATAAAACGCAACCTTAGCAGCCTATGCAGAATTTACAAATGATGACGATTCAACCCTGAAAGGAGGATCATAGCATTAATATTGTACTAAGAAGTGGTATGATGACTGGCGTAGATAAAGGTAAGTAGCCTAAAAAATACGGATGGGTCCAAAAACTTCCTGAGAAAGAAGTCGCCTTTAACCTTAATCACGCTAAGGAAACATTCATGGAAGCAAAGAATAGCTTTGCTGAGGCCTCCACCTCAGGAAACCAGGACAAGACACCAGAGACCAATGCAACACAAGAATTTGATCCTTCCATAGTCACTACTTTTTTGGAGACCTACTGAAGTTACTACACGATAGAAAGGCTACGGAAGGATTGCAAGCCTTAATAGACAAGTGCACACATAAGGAAAAGACTCCTATGGAGCAGTGTACAGTTAACATATTGGTAAGCATAAGGAACGAATAGGACATGAGGTGCACCTAACAATGTAGATAAGTGATTGTGAAATGGACCAAGTAATCTTGTATCTTGGGTTAGATGCGAATGTTTTACCGAAACAAACATGGGAAAGGAGGGGGATACATGCGCTGCAGTGGTCTCCGATTTAGCTCTGAATGGAAAATCAACAGAAATCATCCCCATGGGACGATTATATAGAGTGACAGTCAATATTGAAGTTGCTAGTGCATTAGTAGACTTCGAGGTTATAGAAATTGTTGATGACACTAATCCCTATCTCGCGCTATAGGGAATCGACTAGGCCATTGATATGAATGGGGTCGTTAATTTGAAGAAGAGGACAATGTCGTTTGAAAGGAAGTTGCTAAGGGTTATAGTGCCACTGGATCCTATGGAATAGGCACGCTATACTGAACCAATCCTCGATTATGTAGAAAGTGATGACAAGCTCGATCAAATATACAAGATAATAGCACGAGATCAAGATTGGATCAATCCAATGGCGGATGGATGGATCGCATGGGACCGGGAGATTTCCTACATTTCTGACTTATATGAGGAATTAGAGCATTGGAAAAACCACTTACATGAATTTACTACATTATGGTGCAATATGATGACAAAATCATTGTGTTGTGTTTCATCGGAGGTAGGAAAGCTACCTTATTATGATGGTTTGACTGACGTAGATATATTTTTATATGAATTTGAGCATGAATTCCCTGAAGACCACTATTTTCAAGCATCGAAGTTGGAATTGTGCACTGCACCCACACGATGGTGGGGTGTGCATAAAGAAAGCTTTGCTAGATGGAGGGATTACATGCAAATGATGAAGTTACGCTTTGGGCATACTAATACCAGAATGACTAAAAAGTATAGTGGGAAGGATGATCTGCACGATCACCTAGAAAAATGGACTAAGGCACGGGGGACGAAACCGCAACCCGAATGGGTACATATATTTTGTCATACCTTGGATACAATCCCTATGAACTGGTTTCTTAAAACAAAGCTCTGCCAGGACACTGCGGAATGGGATATATTGCAGGAAGGTTTCTTATTGACTTTCAGCTTCGAGGATGGATTTGAGAGTATTGACAAAGCAATGCAAGAAATAAAAGTAGCTATATTCAGGACACCAAAGGAATCGAGAGAATGGACCCAGCCGGATTGGAGTACGAAATTGCACCATGCACTTGAATGCTATAATGTGACTGCTGAAGAAGAAGATGACCCATAGGAATATTACCATCCCGGAGACTAAAGGTCATCATGATGTCGAAGGACCAAAAGTAGTGAACTGAGATATATGAGAGCCTCTGAAAAACTCGACAGGTAAACATTGTGTCTGAAGAAGAACCCAAGTTCACGAAGATTGATGATTATTGGGATAAAGATACGATTAATAAAGTAGTTGAGCTGTTGTGCGAGTACGAAGACTTATTTCCCACAAAGTTTTCATATTTTAAAGGAATTGTCAGCGATTTAGGCGTTATCAAGATTACATTGAAGCTGGATGTGAAACCTATTAAACAACGATCTTATCAATTTAATCCAAAGCATAAGGAAATTTGCGCCTGAAAATGGATAAGATGTTGGAAGCAGGGATTCTTGAGCCTATAGAAGAATTTGATAAGGTAAACCCAATGGTAGTCTAGGAGAAGAAACAGAAGGGATAAATCCTCATATGCATAGATCTGCGGAAGCTGAATGATACCTGTGTCCATGACCCATTTCCAACACCGTTTATTGACGAAGTATTAGAGAATGTTGGCGGCTAGGTAGCATATTCATTAACTAATGGATTTTCGGGTTATCATCAAATATGGATCGCACCAGAGGATCAAAGAAAAACAACCTTCACAACAGAGTGGGGTTGTTTTCAGTACACTGTTATGCCTTTTGGATTAAAAAATGCACCTGCAATATTTTCTAGCATAGTCATAGCAACGTTCAAAGAATTCATTCATAAGTTTATGAAAGTATACTTCGTTGACTGGATTGTGTTTGGCTTGGTAAAAAGCCATGTAGCAAGTTTATCCCTTATGTTTGATACATGTCGAAGATTTCAAATCGTGTTGCACTTGAAAGAGTGTATATTCTATGTGCCTTTCGAGATTTTGCTCGGACATGTCGTTTGTAAGCAAGGGTTGATGGTGGACCCTGAGAAGATCATTGTCATTGTAACTTTGGAACCCCATAGGAATGTGAAACAATTGTGCATGATGTTGGGACACACTGAGTACTACAAGAATTTTATCATGGCGTATGCCCAGATAATTGTGCCAATGGAGAAATTGTTAAAAAAGGATGCAGTGTTTTGCTAGGATTAAGACTGTCAGTGCAACTTGGATGTCTTGAAGGAGAAGATGGTGATGACTCCTATTTTGGTGCTTCCCGACTGGAAAAAGGAGTTTCATGTGCATGTCGATGCCTCCTGTATTGCGCTAGGAGCAGTTTTAACACAAGAAGGAGAGGGTGAGATTGATCACCCTATAGCTTTCGCAAGTAGAAAGCTATCCAAAGTAGAGAAAAATTACTCCACTATAGAGAACGAAGGGATGGCCATGGTCTATGCGTTGCGTAAATTCGTGCATTATTTGTTAGGCTTACACTTTAAGATGTACACAAATCACTCTGCACTAAATAACTTAGTCAAAAAGCCTATGTTGGGGGTGAAGATGTGTCGATGGTTGCTCTTATTCCAAGAGTATTACTTCGAGGTAATTTTGAAGCCTGGAAGGTTGAATGGTGGTCTAGATCATCTTTCAAGGATCGAAACAAGTGAATAACCTAGTAGATTGGAGGAAGGACTTCCAGATGCACAAATATTTGTGGTGTGCATCGTGGACAATCATTTTGCTGACATTATTCAGTTTTTGACTACGGGAACTACTCTGGAAGGATACTGGCACTCAATAAAAGAAGGAGCTAGCAGTCCGCGCAACAGATTTTTTGGTAATTGTGGGTCATTTATATAAGATGGGGATGGATGAGGTATTGTGAATGTATGTTACAGAGTTTGAACATGTGAGTATCCTTGTTGAAGCTCATGGAGGAGTGGCAGGAAGCCACTATGCAGGGAAAGTGACCGTGCAGAAGATTTGGCACGCTGGGTTATGGTGGTCGATGTTACACAAGGATTCTAAGGTATATTGTAAGGTGTGCAATGCTTTCCATAGGACGGGGCAACCTTCACGACGGGATGAACTACCTTTAAATCCCCAAATCGAGTTGTAGGTATTTGAGAAATGTGTCATTTACTTTATAAGCCTGATACAACCACCGAGAAAGAAGACAAGCGCGCGGTACATTATTACTGCAACAAAATACTTAACCAAATGGGGAGAAGAACAACCAGTAAGGGATTGTAATGCAGCAACTACTGAGAAGTTTCTTTTTTTATTATGTCTTAACAAGGATTGGATGCCCGAAAGATTTTATGAGTGATAGGGTTTGCATTTTTTGAATGAAATGACTGACATGGTGTTGGAAGAGTTTCAAGTATATCATGAAAAGAGCATGCCCTATCACCCACAAGTGAATGGAACAGTGGAAGATTTTAATAAGATCTTAGAGCATGCATTGACAAAGATATGGAACGCACAGAGGAATGACTGAGACATGCGCAAACCTATTGTGTTATGGGCTTATAGGACGACCTGCAAGAAATTGATAGGACAAATGCCATTCCAGTTGGTCTATGGAATCGAAGAAGTCATGCCGATGGAGTACATTGTGCCCAGCTTAAGAATTGCAACCTTAACTGAGATGGAAGAACATGATAACTTGGAGGAACGGCTCGCACAAATCATAGAGTTAGAGGAAGACCATTTCCTAGGAGAATTCCATCAACAAGTGAAAAAGGAACGTGAAAAAGCATGGCATGATAGGCACATTAAGATGCGTATGTTCAAGGTAAATAATTTGGTGTTGTTATATGATAGAAAGTTCACAAAGTTTCCAAGAAAATTTCAAATGCACTAGTTGGGGTCGTATGTCATCAAGGAGATTACAGATGGTGGTGCATGTTCAGATCGCGATGCTGAATGGGGAACCTTTTCCTAGAAAAGTAAATGGAAGTAGGTTGAATCTATATACATGGAATCTTGCCCCTGCACGGTGACTATATGACAGCAGGACAATCTCAGTAATCCGGGAATTTGGAAGGGATTGCGGGACTATAAACTACGCTGCCCAACTAGGAGAAATGCTTAATTTTTAGAGGTTGCGCGCCAGATGACAGGAGTGCGACAAGTGAAACTACATTGCATGAGCTACGCCATGGTGGATGGTACCACACAGGTGGGTCCAAAGGTAATCCTTGAGGTTACTATTCATGATTTGATGGCCAAATGACATTTAAGGGGAGCGAGTAGGCACTATTTATGGTGAAAATATTTGAAGATATGCTGCCAAAGAAGCATTTATTATCAGAATTTGGGGGGAACAGTCATATTTGAATTCAAATCCCCCTATAAATTATGCGTGTTGGTCTAACGGAGAACACTTTGCATTTTAAGAGTTGCTCGTGCATTTTCCTGTCTAAAGCGTATAAACCGTACATTGTGGGAAGACTTTGTGATGCACCCCTCATTTGTGAATTATTCTGCAATGGCCTGAGAGCGATTCATTGAGGATATGACTGGTACTAACCCTGCCGAAGCCCTAAGTTCAGAAGTAGTTGTGTATGACTCACTAGGCCCTGAAGTGACTAGTATGGAAGGTACGCCCACTATGCCCACAATGCCGAGCTCACCTAGGCTGAAACAAAATATCACAAAAGAGAAGAAACCCACCATGAAATAAAGTACTCATCTGCGAAAGAAAAATAGAAGAAGCCTTTGCTGGTGTGAATCTCACCGAGGAAGAATCTGGAGGTGCAGCCAAAGGAGAAGAAAGACAAACAACCAAAAAGAGTGGTGGATTTAGAAGAAGAGGAGTACCAAGGTGTCGAAGAAATAGACGTCGAGGAAATTGAGCATATTTCTAGGCTCTCGGGGGACATCCCTCGGCGGAAGGGAAAAACCAAAGTGACCCAGGATCCTGATTCTAGAAAATTCGAGGTATCCACTCCCCGGTAGCCTAATTAGGTCACATTTGAAGGACCTAGGTTTGTGCGCATCCTAGTATTGAGAATCGAGGACTGGGACCTTGCGTATCATGAAAATTTTCCGCATCTGGTGACCCATAAGTACATGATGAAGATATATTATGATTATACAGGAGTTACACAGTTAGAGCCCATGAAGTGGGTTCGTGACGTTGATCACTCAGAGTTGTTGAACATGATCTTAGTGCCGCACTAACATCATTGACCTATCAATATGGTCTATGTGAGCCAGCTCCTCATGCAGGTGCATGATGGGATTCTGTGGCTTGGTAAGCCCATTTGAATAATCGATATATTGATCCATAGGATAACAAAGTTTCCTCACAAAGGAGCGGACCCTACCAAGGAGTTTGTTGGGAAAACTAGGGAAAAGGAACTAGCTGATAAGATGAAGAAATAATATGGTCTTGTGAAAAAATCACGCAGATACTCAATCTCGTCAATTCAAGACTAGGAAGTCCAGTTCACTTCCTAGATCCTTGCAGGCAAGATCATGAGGAAGTGCCATACATACAAAGTTTTGACACCATTAGTGTCACTTGCTGCAGAGTGCTTGAAGGGTGTGTAGTATAATTGGTCCAAGTATCTCTGCCAGAAGTTCCTCGCAAACTACCGAGAAGCCCAAGATGAAAGAAAGACATTTCATTATGCTTGGTTTTTATTTTCTATCATACTAGTTGCATGGAGGTTGCCAGAGGACAACCAATTTACTCCGGACAAGGAACATTTTCCCGAGGTAACGAGTTTCGCCTTGCTTTGGTCTACAAAGGATGCGACACAGATCAAGGAAACAAAGATTTTCTCTGTCTTAATGGAGATGGACCTTCATATGGTGGTTAATTAGAGGCCAAGGTTGTCCCCAACCTTGTTCGAACAACTGACAACCTACACAGAGTTCAAGGTTGACTTTCACAGTGTATCAATCCGCTTGTGGAAAGACCAAGAGGAAGCTTGGCATATATTCCCTTATTTAGTAACCGAGACGGATGTGTAGAAAGTTGTCAGGTATTGGCCACCAGAGTGGTGCAAACCTACAATGTTGGATGTGGGAACCAACAAAGGTGCATAGATCTCTTCTATGCAGAAGCGGAAGGAAGACGCTCATAAAGCTATGTGTACCTTAACTGAACAAAAGAAGAAGGAGGCTGTTAAGGTAGCAACAGAGAAGGCCTGTATGGAGAAAGACTGTGTTGCTAAAGAGTAGGTAAAGAGAGAATGACATGATGCAGAGGAGGGTGGGAAGTCTGCTTCACATCAAACTAATGAGAAAGAGCTGTCACAGAAGGGAAGCAGAAACAATGAGGAGTAGAGCACTCATTTCATCCTAAAGAGGAATGGAAAGGAACAGACGGGCGGACAATGGAAGAAGCATAAGTCTCATAAGCAGGCACATATTGATCCCATGGTGCTAACAAAAGGTGATCTCGATCATGCTGGGGACAAGATATGGGACACCACCATGGAGGTGCTGCAACAATTTGAGCAGCAATACATGCAGACATTGAGGAGTGTCCAAGAGAATCTGCGCGAGCTGTAGATCCACGAAAACAGGATTCAGGTGGGTGTCATACAAGTGAGTAAGCGATCCTAACACAAGGAAGTGGCATCGTAACAGAAATTGAATGGACTCTGGATCTCAGAGTCATTGCTTTGCCAGAGGGGTCAGTCCACATTGAATTTAACGAAGATTGCGTTGTGATCAACACAATGAAGGATATGGGAATGAACCTTGTCACGTTTCTGCTCCAAACCCTTCATGCGCTATATGAGGGGGTATCAAATTAGTTGAAGATCAAAGAACAATGTGCACTCACCGTCATTAGTGAGTTCAAAGTCAACACCGAGAAACATTTCGGAGAAAAAACTTAGGCACTAAAGGAACAGGAGGAATTACGGACACAACGCCAGAACCTGGTAACAACAATTGAATAGGCCTGCAAGTCAGTGCCTAAGCTGAATATACTAGAGGATGCAGAGGCCTCAGCTAAAGTGAGGAAATTGGATGTTGCAGTATGTGCTTCAAAGGAGGAAGTCGGTAGGGTGACTTTCGATTTTCAGATGCAAATAGCAGAGTTGTAGTTGAAGTTTCAGTCGACGACTCCGCCAGAGGTCCAGGAGCATTGCAGAGAAGCAATAGAGGCCATGACTATGTTGGACACCGCAGTTAATGACTACTCTTCTGTTTGATGTCACGATGGAGTTATGGACAAATCTGGAGGAGGACCCGAACCTACAATTGCTAAACACGGACGTCGAGAAACACATTGACAATATGATGAAGTTTGAGCGACTATGTGGACTTTGGTGCTTGCGCAATGTGTCACCAAGCTACAAAATGGAAAAACAATTGCTTACACAAGTGGAGGACTTGCAGAGGAAGGAGGCCTTGCTAAAGGCTAGATTGCAGCTATGGCTAGAGGAAGCATGTCAGTTTACTCTGTCACTCTAGGAGAAGCTCAAAGGGTTGTAGTAGATGAAGTGAACCATGCACCCCACAGTGGAGGGGACAACAACTGAAAAATTGGTCGAAGAAGTATAGCAGGCAGTGGCACAGAGCATTGCTAAAGTTGGAGTAATACAGGTTGGGCTAGGAGATCTTCGCAGCAAGATCGTGGCGCCAACTGAGTGAATTGAGTGCAAGTAGCGATATTTGTGTTGGGGCCCTATTGGGATAGGGTCCCTAAGGTTAGTTTTGGGGTTAATTTAACCCTATTTTGTAAAAAAAATTGTAAAACGAATATAAAGTCTCTGTGATGTGTGGATGCAGAGTGTGTAGATAAATAGGATTCAAAAGGGCCTTAGCCCTTGTTTTTGGTCAGTTTTGAAGACTCACCCATGAGCCGGGGGCCATGGTGTTATATTAGAAAAGCTATAAATAGTTGAGTCTTAGCGAGTCCTAGAGATAACTTTTGATAGATAATTCAGTACATTGAATAGTTTTTGTTGCCTTGGGCAAGTACTAAGGCAGGAAGGCTTTGCTTCATACACTTAGGTAAATAAGGGAAGGCTCCTGCAGCTCATTGCATAGGAGGCCTGGGTAGAGTCTGCAGCTTAGTGTGTGGACCCCTGCAGCTATGTGCGTAGGGTAGAAGATTCTATAATCGGTGAATTAAAGATCAATAAAGACAAGTTTTTGAAGAATTACTAAGTATTTCCATTGAATCTATTTATGTTATATGTTGTTGATTAATGATATGTTTTATGAAATGTTGAATGAAATGTTGAATGAATACTATGCGAATTCACTGAATCTATCTTGATAATATATGAAATGAATGGTTATCCACTTCTGCGAAGTTAGAAGCTATTTCTCTTATGTTTTCTAATAAATTAAGTAGATCTACGTGAACTCCCATCTATGGTTGCTCATTGATGCACAAAAGTAGGGAAATTGACTATTTAAGGTCCGCAATGACTGATCGTAGACCTTCGCAAAGGTGTGGAGGAAGATTTAACTTAGTTATAGTAAAGATCCCTAGAATTCTATCTATCTGTGTGGAAGCAGATCTAAGACTCTTTAAGAAATCACACTACTCTCTGGATGCAGAAACTTCGTTCTTGCATCCACTAATACTACTTCAGGTGAGACTGCAGCCTACGCTATGAGGGTTGTTTCCGAAAGGACCAACAATGTAGGGTTTTGTTGGTTGACGCAACTAACTCTGAACCTCGTTTAAGACCCTCTAAGCCAACACTTGACATCATCCATAATTTCATTGCAAATGTGCCTTCTAAGAATAATTCCAACTAAAAGACCAATGTTTGACTGAGTTTACTTTCGAATTGGGTTATATTCTTTGAGACCTTATCTGATGTGTTTGAATAACACATTGACCCTTAAGGGCTCATTTTGTGCAATTTACCCTTAGTTACATAAATGTGTTGATAATTTTCCAAACGTGTTGGGTTGTGCTTCACCTTCTTTGCAAAGGCTTCTAAAAATATTTCATAAGGAGACACCCAAAAGTAGGCTCATTACCCATAGTCACCTTGTTAGGTTGCACCATTATAGCTTCTCCCTTTTCAATAACAATGAATAACCCACTAAGCTATAGTCATTGAGAATCCGTCTGGCATATAAATATGCATCTATTGATTCAACTATTTCAGCACATAATGAAGTACTTATTTCACCACAGTAAGTCCCTATGAAATAACGATGATTCTTTGGAACATGCCCCTTAGTAGAGGGAATTATAGGCACTAGATAACTTGATGACTCTACTAATTCCACAAATACATGATTTGCCTTAGCAACTCTCATCTTTGGCCCACCTATTAACAATGGATTCACTGCTGCATTAGTTAGTCTCAAGTGAACCTTCCAAACTTTTGGGATTAGTTAGCCTACAGTTGATGTACTCCATAGGAAACCATGTCAAAAAAAATTATCCCATGAATGATGTAGTCCAAAGGAATTCATGTGAAACAATATTAGGATTAACTAAAGACTCAGAAATCTTGTGTCAACTTGGGAAAAAAATTAGCAAAAGAAGATTAGCTTCAAAGAACACCAGGAATTGATGAAATTCCAATATTTTTTTACCTATGCATTAGCGAATATGTTACATTAGGATAAGAGTCAAATTAAAATTGTTTTTAATTTTTTCATATTTATCCTTGTTGCTCCATTCATCTTGCGCTTGGATCCTATTTAGTGGCAATTTACCTAAACAACAATGCAAGCATATGCCAACACAAGAAACAAATGAAACACCTAAATCACAATGAAAGAATAGTATCAACAAGTTGGAAAGCCTCAAAACAATTCGTGGAAAGAAATATAGAACAACAATAATCAATCCATTACTTGGATCAACATAAATTACTCCTATTCAGTTGTTGCAATATTTAAACATTAATTACTATATAACAGTATCCCAAACTAATCTTAATGTACCTCATCAAATTTTGGAAAGATAAAAATCATTTTTGGGTTTGCAGATCAACTTATGACCTGATATGTAGGTTACTTTATATTCCAGAAAGTTCTTGAATAGAAGTTCAAGCCTTTTGGATTGTTAAACTATTTTACCTATAGAATCAAGTATTCATGGTATCTCTCTTTCCTGAACAAATTTTATTTTAGGACAAATAATCTCATTGTTGTAGAAGCATTTCTTAATCATTAGAATTTTATGAATCAAATCAGCTTTTGAATTTTTAGACTCTTATGTGTTGGATGTGCCTTGGATATGTGTTAGTCAGCACTTACATAAATTGTCATATTCTTCTCTATTCAAAGGACCTCTAATATGTGTTAAGCCCCTGAACATGGGAAATGATATTTTCCTCATTATATTGGGAGTACCCATTAGGAAGACATCCCATGAGAGTGCTTATGTTTCTCCAGTGCTTCAATCTGCACCATTGTTAATAGATTCAATTATGTTATACCTTCTACTTCAAGGAAATCATATCTTTGTTTATCAGTTTTCCATTCCACTCCATCATCATCTTCTTCTTCCTGGCTTCCTCGAGGAGATTGATCATCCTCATCAAAATATTTCCTTTTTGACACATTTGAATTCACATCGTTTTTTTTCTTATTCTTTGAATCAATACACAATGTTCCAACAACAACGACTAAAATTTGTCACGGTGTTTGTATAAAACATATATATTTACCCTTTTTAAAACCACATGGATTTGTGTTAAAATATTTATCTTCATTAGTGGTTAGAAATCTTAAAATTATTTCCCCTTTAAAACCCAAATGGATTTGTGTTAAAATATTTATCTTCATTGGTGGCTAAACAACTTAAAATTCTTTATTGTATATGTCTTATATATAAGCCAGAAGCTCTTGGTTTTTTGTAGTAGTGACATGATAAGAAATAACCAGATTACTAAATTACGAAGTGTCATTTACAGAGAAATTATGTCTAACTTACCCACACTTTTATGGAAATTTAAGCTTTTGGCAATTGAACTAAGAGTCACCATTTTAAGAAATTACAACAGTTTTCCTTGCAACTAACTACTCTATACCAGTCAATATCATCAATAATCTCACTGCAAATGTGCCTTCTAAGAAGAATGCCAACTAAAAAACAAATGTCTCACCGAGTTTACTTCATAATTAGGTTAGATTCTTTGAGGCCTTACTTAAATGAATTTAAATAGCACACTAACCCTTAAGGGTTCATTTGGTGCACTTTACCCTCATGTAGAAAACTATGTCAATAATTTTCCAAACGTGTTGGGTTGTGCTTCATCTTCTTTTCAAACGCTTATAAGAAATATTTCATATGAAGGCACCCAAAAGTAGGCCCATTTCCCACAGTCACATGGTTAGGTTTCACCATTATAAATTTCTTGTTTTTCAATAGAGGTGAATAATTCATTAATCTATAGTCATTGAGAATCCATCTTACGAATAAATATGCATATGTTGATTCAACTATCTCAGTAGAGAATGAAGTAGTTATTACACCCTAGCAGTCCCTTTGAAATTAGGATGAGTCTTTGGAACCTACCACTTAGCAAAGGGAATTATAGCCATGAGATAACATGATGCATTTGAAAATTCCACAAATGCATTTTTTGCCTTAGAAGCCCTCATCTTTGCCCATCAACTAACACTGTATTCACTGTTGCATTTAGGAATTCTTTCAACATCTCCACTACAACTTCCAAACTTTTAGGATTACATAGCCTACAATTGATGTAGTCCAAAGAAAACCATGTCAAAAAAAACTAGGCCACAACTAATGTAGTCCAAAGGAATTCATGTCAAACAAGATTAGGATTAATTAAAGACTTGGAAATCTCATGTCAACTTGGATAAATAAATTAGTAAAATAAGATTATCTTCAAAGAACACCACACATTGTTGAAATTCCAAGAATTTGATGCGTGGGTGTTAAAGAATGTGGAGTAGGGTGGCAACTGAAAGTGGGGTCATCCACCCACGAACATCCAATTCTCCACCCATTCGATGCCAGACTGGTCAACCCAAACACACTTGATCCATCTGTTAGTGCACCCAGTGAAAAACGATTTTCCTTCCATGTAAACAACCAAATCTTCTCCACAGGGATAAGCCCATACCCTATTTTTTCAGCATTGTTCATCCACTAGTTGGGAGCATAGATGTGTACCCCCAGCACGCTAGGAAGGTGGTGAAAGGGAGGGCATGATGTTGTACTTTGATGATTGTAGGATAGTTCGTCCTGCAAGGGCATGGTTGTTGGTCTACAAAAATTCCTTTGCCATGGCAAGAGAGGAGACAACCGCTATAGTTTTCATTTTGAGAGATAGAGACACATGAGAGGACCACATTTCATAGTGAGGTGGAAGAGATATTTGTAGGGGTTAGTGAGTTAGTTAGTCAATTCACATCCTTTCCGCACACTTCTCCCCCTTTACATGCCCTAACTAATTTTTTTCATTAAGTATTAATCCGACGACATAAGAAAATCCAATCATCTAAAGTTTGATATGATGGTGCAGTCTAGTATACAGTGGAAACTAGGGGATTTTTTCAAAGAGAGATGCCTTACGAATTAATTACTAATAATTAAATTAAAAGTGTAGAAGACCTATTTTGAAATAGACATACTAGATGGATAACCCTTTGAGTTGGCCCACAAATTGCTTTAGAAGAGAATATGAATGTAATAAATAATGAAACAATTTAGCTAGTTATTTACATTATTATAAATTAATTGTGCCAAGAGGCCCTCTAGAGTCCAATATAGGGGGTGATGTGTAGGTATAATGGAAGAAAGTTTGTAAACTTTTTTACATGTGGGTTTAATATATTGAATCTATATTAATATTCTCAATTTAAAGAATTGGTAAATATTTACATGTCGATTAAAAGTAATATAAAGTTCAATAGGGGATATGTTGTACTGCAGAAAGTTAAAAATAATAAAAATAATAAAATTCAATTTGTTACATTGTAATTTTTGTTTTTATTAATAAAATTGTGAATAACTTCTTAGATAAAAAAATCATAATATACAAATTACATTAAAATATATAGCATATAAGTAGCAACAATAAGTTCAGAACCATCTTAGCTTACAAAATAGAATAATGATTTTGTAGCCATGTCTAAATTTAATTGATAAGCACATAAAAACTTTAATACTTACAATATAACAATTTTAACCATGGATATTCACATCCACTTTGCCATATATATTATTAACTCACAAATAGACTTTGTTACAAAACCATGGGCCAATACCATGACTCATCATTACAACACGTCCATAAACCATATCTTATTTCACAATCAAAATATTTTATTTGAATTTAATTTTATAACACATTTTTTATTAAATCTAAAGGAAAAGAAAAATTATAATTACATTTGAGATATATCTACACCTCTATCACATTAAATATATAAGATATAAATATTAAATACTTACAATATAACAAGTTTTTAACTATAAATATTCACCCCAACTTTACCATGCATATTATCAACCATACCATACCATGGGCTAATATGATGGTTCATCAATATCACATGCCCAAAAACTTTATCTCATTTCACAATCAAAATAATACCTACAATAAAACAAGATTTTTAACCATGAATTATCACCCCACTTAACCATGGGCATTATTAAACATACCATACCATGGGCCAATACCATGGCTCATCAATACCACATGCCCAAAAATCATCTCTCATTTCACAATAAAAATATTTTATAATATTTTTTTCCACATTTTTGGGCCAAGAGACAATCTCCATCCCAGAATGGAAGAGTTGTTGTAATGTCTTGTTATATTATGTTATATAAACATTTTGACTCAATGAAATTACATAAAAATGAAAAATGAAAATAAAATACAAAAGTATTAATTAAAATTTTTTGACTTAATGAAATTACATAAAAATAAAATTTAGTTAAACAAATTAATAATTAATAATTAAACCAACCCAAATCCATCTTAACTTCGGATCTATCAAGATCTGAGAGATTTGGAAGATATATCTATGTTGGTAATAATAGTTGTAGTAATGATATATTAATATCTGCAAAAGCCAACAAAATAAATGGTTATCAAAATATTAACTTTTGAATCTTCCAAAATAAAAAGTGACTTATTTAGTGTTTTTTATTTAATTTATCGTCTTTTCGAGTAATTATCAAACTCTATTTATATATATATATATATATATATATATAATATATATATATATATATATTATATTATATATATATATATATAATGTTTTAATATTCTATGATTCTTCAACTGATTTTTTTGGAAAGTTTCTCGGGTTTATTTTGTGATCTAATTTGTCTAAAATCTAGTAGGGATTTATTGAAATCACAAGTTTCACAGTTGAACTCTTCACAATCAAAGTGCTCCAAGAGTTTTTAACTATAGTTAATCCATATATGCAATCTAAAATAGTCTAAACAACACATCAAAATTTGACCACAATTTTTTAGTCGGATTTGGACTAAATTGCATTTAGCTAAAATGATATGGCTAAGTCACTCAATCAAATGAGTCAATTCAAATTTGTAAGCAAAAATATAATAAA
>APFE030025030.1:68723-79134 GCA_000404065.3 Pinus taeda | reverse complement strand
ATAGATATAGATATAGATATCAGGTCTGAAATCCCTTCAGATATCACAATCGGCCTAAGTCCATGGTCCATACATGCATATGGTGTGCCCCTAGCCTCCGGGCCTGACGGCACTATGAACTGCACTATATACATTATTGGGTCTGGTTCCCAATCGCTCATCGCATATCGGTGGATCCCGGGATCATGCAGTTAGCAAAGAGGTGGAAGCCAGACCCGTTGATGATTATAAAGCTGGGTATATTAATTTTCAAATCTGCCCAACAGCCATACGTGATTTTTCCCATTTATCCTTGTGTTTTGCGATGAAACGTTAAAGTTGGGGTTTTCCAAAGGGTCGGGTTTTCAGTGTAAAAGAAGGGCTGATGGGTCCCGATAGTGCAATTGCGCATAGAGGCGGTGGGAAGCATAGGTCGTATGGCCTGAGAGGGAGCCGATACTCGATTGCAATGAAAGGAGGCCCTCGAAAATTGCGCCAAAACTCTGCTTCAAGCGGGAAATTGCATGTTGACTATGTTTATGCTCAGATCCTTTTCACACTTGTTTCCACAGTTATAAAATTAATTGAAACAACGTTTGTGTTTCATGTAAATGTTTCTGTCATATTGCCCGCAATTATAAGGCTAATGATAGCTATCTCAGCAGGTAATAACCAAAAGACGCATGAGGGGATACGAAGAGTCATGGATGTAGAAGCGCTGCATTTAACGGTCTAGAAGCAAGCGTTCTGGGTCGGGATCCCACGCGTTGCCTGTGCAGAGCGTTGGGTCTTGAAATTGTCATTCACTTCCATTACACTTTCACTGTCATGTCCATTATATCACCTCCATTTCATCTTCATTTCACTACCATGTCACTACATTCATCTCACTTTTATAATTATTGGTTCACATTTATGTTTTTCCAAACTTTATTAATTCTTAGCATTTTTAAGTGAATTTGTAGTTAAAAATTAGAAATAATGTGCATATGCTTATACCTAACAAGTGGGATGAGATTGTTGACATATGTAGGTCAAAAGGAAGCTTCTAGAAGACCTCTATGTGGCATCCTAAGGCCAAATTCGAATTTGAGTGGAGAGGATCATGGGATCGTGAGGATATGTGTCACATTTCCTATTTGTATTGAAACTCTAAGAAAACATGTGTCTTATTATTTCCTATTTTGATTATAACTCTATAGGTATAGGGAGAGATTCATGGACTCTCATTAATGAGATGACTTCTCATCTTTTTGTATAAATAGGAGATCTCTCTCCTTCATTTGGTAGCTTTGGAAAGCTTTGTAAACTTTTGTTAGCTCAACTTGCTGTACTTTGTAATTTTGAATAATTTGAATAAAGCTTTGAAGTTCTCAACATGGAAGGAGACGTGAAGTAGTTGTCATGGAGCATATTAGAATGTAAGGTAGATTAGATTTTATTTTGTAGTTTTTCTTTGATTTCATTCAAGTATGTCATTTTATTGTTTTCAAGTTTAATAGTTTAGATTTTCCATTCATGCAAGTGTGTTCAATCGGTTGATTGTAGATTTATCTAACTGTGTAATCTATGCTTAGCAAAATAGTCCAAGGAGGTATTTTCCAATTGGTGCTTGGAGCATTAGGGCACACAGCAGAATAGTTTTCCTTTACATGTTTTGTATTTAATTTTGCTCCAATTTCATTTTCAGTTTTAGAACAATGAAGTATTGAATCCCTTCAAATGCTATCAGAAGGAGGTAGTTCTCCTAAATTGTATAGTGGAGTGATAAAACACTTCATTTAGATGCTATAGTACATTAGTTGCAATTTCACTTTCAGTCTTAGGCTTTCATTTAAATTTCATTTTCAGTTTTAGAACAATGAGTATTTGATCCTTCCAAATGCTGTCACAAGGATGTTGTTCTCCTAAAATTGTATAGTGTATTGATAAAACACTTCATTTAATTGTTATCATTTTTGCTTTCATTTCATAGGAATTTTGTCGGCTTACATTAATATAACTATTCAAAGCTTTGATTTGTTTTTATCTAATGTTCATTTCCTTTTCTCCCTTCTTTATAAATTAGATTTTAACATTAAAAGTCATTAGTTTAGTTCTCCATTAACATTTAGAGATTTCATTTAGAGGCATAACTTTTCTTTCTTAGATTAATTTCCTTAAGCATGAGAAACAAAACCCCCAAAAACAACATAAACTATAAAACAACGAAGTAAGAAAAAGGTTAACTAAGCACATATAGTGCACCACACTTCATCAATTTACGACAACCGAATTGATAATTTATATAGAGCAATTTAGAACACTAAATTGACTAGACATTTTGGTGCCATTTCCGGGAAAGTGTAATTAGGAGACCTTATTTCTTACATCTAAAAAAAATTAATAATTTGACTGGTTATAGTTTGAAGTGACCCTCAAAACACTGTGTCATGTTTAATAAGATTTTGCAAATTAGCTACGGAATGCAACCCTGTTCTGTAGCTATTTCCAAATTTTAGTAGCTTAAACGTGTCAAATGAAGAAACCAACCACATGCGCATCTCCGGAATCGTCTCGACATGGATTCTATCCTAGTCACCCAGTCCAGATCGATAAAAAATCAGCTTAAGACCTCAGTCAAACTCCTGTTTTCAGTACATTTACCTTGTAGCCTTAGTTGCCTGAAATTGAGAACTATTAATCATTTTTAATAAAAATTTCACAATTTCAGAAGGAAAAAAAAAAAAAAAAAAGGAAACAACCAATGGCTATCTCCAATCCCAATTTCCACTGTGGCCTCAATAGAAAACATGCATTCCTGTTTGAGCTTTGGCCTTGAAACAAACCTACAAAACATTATATATATATAATATATATATATATATATATATATATATATATATATATATATATATATATATATATATATATATATATATATAGATATATATAATAAAACCTACAATATAAACTGAGTTGCGATCTTCAACAAAAGTATTAAATTGTTGTTTTAAAATATCTAACACACAAATTTGAATTAAAAACAACCACCGGAGCAATTGTTTAGCAACCAGTTTAGTAGTGTATCAATAGACCATGTGCTTGCCATATTCACTCGTCATCACCATTGCCAGAGAACGTAAGTATTCAAATCACCGAGAGCCTTACTGATGGAGCCTATATCACTGAAACTGGCTAGTTCATTTTCTACTCTATGTGCTGTGGTTGCATCTGAAAACAAATTTTTTTGAAATTGATTTTACAAAAGATTTAATTGACAAAAACACAGAGCTGTAAAAAACGTCAAACTTTAAATGCACATTCCGGCCAAATGAAAATGAATTAGGAAAAACAAAAACATGGGTTTTTTCGGGAACGGGGTCAATTAGATAACCTAGAAATTGTTTGGAGAATTTTTCAGTTCTATGAAGCCCCATTTGAAAAACGGATTTTAATTAAATGAACAGAGTGTTGTTTTAACACGGCGCGCTTGAAGAAGGGAAATCCGATTTGGGAACTTATTATGCGGTGGAATTCAATCATGATTACACCACGCCTCTTATCTTTAATGTTAACGATCTCATGCACTCTCTGTGACTTGTACTTCACTATACATCTGTTTAACGACAAGATACATGACGTAACTCAATTGGATATTGCTCTTCACAACCCTGTTGTTCAGTTATTACACCGAGTTCCTTGCTTGTACTTCCGCAGTCTTCTTAAGTATACAAACACTCGGATACATTGAGCTAAATCCTTCATTCTGTTTTCGATTCTCTCTGTTTTTAGCAGTACTCCATTTTACACACAGTTGACGTGTGCAGCCACTCCATTCCATACATCTTCTACACTATTTCACGCATATTTCCCTGTTTCATATACCCTATATGTTTCATCCCCACATCTATCATTTTCTTCCATATACTCTGTTATTTCATTCCCGTATCTATAACTATTTTTGCTTCCATATACCGTTGTCGTTTACGCAGTCTTCTACACGCAGACAGTGAAGGAAATTTGAAGAAAAGCAGAGAATAGGAGTGATGGGTCTCATCGTAAGAACAGAACCTATAGGAGTGAATATATATTAAAGGATATCCTCAGTTGAAAGGGATGTTGAAGAAAGTTGGTTGGCTATCTTTTAGCTACAGAAAACAGCCACATTCTGCAGCTAATCGGCTATTTCGCAACTACTTTCATGCTTTTGCAAGTTCCAAGTATCAAGAAGAAAAAATGACTACATGGGTAGCTTGGAAAATATCAGGGCATGAATTTTGATTTGGTTCATTGTCTCAAAATGAAGAAGCCATCATCGTTTTCAAGGTGTTTGTTATCACTAAGTCGCCGCATGTCAAGGAGCAAAATGAAAAAATAACAAACAAACAAACAAAAAAAACCAAAGATTCACAGATAAAAAAAAAAAAAAAAATGAATCAACGAAATGAGTAGATTATTTTCTCACTTTTCTGGACGGTATTGATTAATTTTGGAGTGATGATGAAAAATTAATAGCTAACCTTTTGTTCAAGATTTTTAGCTATAGAAATTCTGCACGTTCTGCAGCTAAAGCCATTCCGCAGCTAAAGCCATTCCGCAGCTAAAGTCATTTCGCAGCTAAACATCAATTCTGCAGCTGAAAAACCTCACTGTTCAAATTAGCCTAACTTTCTCATACGAAATCAGATTTCAATGGTTCAAGTGTCATTGGAAAGATATTGACGAGATCTACACAATGAGAAATCCATCATCAAAGTTTGAAACAGTAAATAATGAAATAAATTGCTGAAAAGAAACAACAGTTAACTTGAGGCACTAATTCCGAAGTAGGTATATCTTCTTTTGGTTTTTCTTCGTGAACTTGTTTCATTAATACAAATTCTTAGTTTTGTGTGTAAATATCATAACTAAAGAGATTGATCACCTCCCTCTTTTGATAATCTTACATTCCATTGCAGAAGAAGTATTAGTTTTTTTGCAGGTTCCAGGAGGAAAGACAAATGACTACAAGTGAATAGTGTCTCCTTTAAGAGACCAATTTTTTCATAAGAGGATGATCAGCAACAAAGAAGAAACATAATAATACAAAATCAGATCGAAACACTTGCAAAACTTTCAGATACTATTGTCTCCATCACATCCATACTTCATAATAAACCATTCACCTCATTTCCCTTCATATTTTCCGTTTACATTCACATACACTTTGCATTAATTTGTGTCCACTCCTAACCCACAAATAAAAGCAAGAGGCCCAGTTACATGTTTATTGCCCATTGTCATTACTACTTTCCGTTGTCATCTTCCATTTTCATTTTCCCTTTCCTATCATTTTCATTTAGCAAATAAACCCTGCTTCAATGCAAATTATTGAGTCCATAGTCCTTTGAGTCTAAATTTCTTGCAAAAACACCTTGAGGCTTGCATGCCTTAATGGAAAGTCCTCATGCTGACGAACAATGGGAATACATTAATGTCCCTTGTTCATCGGATCTTCTAGATGACTCGACATTGGCAAATTTATTCATACCTAACAAGATGTGTTTGGGCATCTTGACTCTCATTGTCATCAATGGTAAGAGTTCTCATGTTGACTAGTGGCATTTATTAATGGACACTATGTCAATAATTCCTGCTATGTTTGACATCAGAACATCTATTCACATAGTAGGAATTGGGCCAATGAGTTTTGAAGACATGAAGAATATTATTTTCATCATTTTAGAGCAGATTCAACAAGTTTTAGTAGAAGAAATGAAAAGTCATCTTGACTCTTTTATCCATGACTCTTTTTGGCCAGCCACTTGAAGATGATTATGATCAGAATTTTGTAGCCACCACACATGCAACTCATCCATTTCCAAAGGGTAAGTTAAGGTACACTATTTTCTAACTTTTTACCACAGAATTCCATAAAAGCTAGAATGATAATTGTTGTAAAAAAATTTCTCTTCCTCATTTCATAAAATTGCCAATACCATCAGTTGGGGCAGGGGGGAAGGGATACATCCATATTCATATCTTTTCATGTTCATATCATATTCAGAAGCCCACATACTTCCAAAATATATTAACTATTACATTATTATTATGATCACACAATGGCTTTTCAAAAGTGCTTAAAGGATAATTGGATACAAACACAATCATGGTTGTCACACAAGAACCAACCATCATGCAACCCAATAAAGATATACTTTGCAACAATAATCAAATTATCATTGTGCAAAGTTCAAAGATCAAAATTGAATGCAACAACAAAATATGGTTGTAACACAAGAACCAACCATGTTGCAATTCAAGTAAAACACTTTGCAGAAGTATGAAGTTATCAAATGATATCATGCAAAGTTAAGCCAAAGCTCATGGATAAAAAGAATTAATGTAATATATATTGCATGAGGACATGCAATAGCTTCAGTTGGGGGGTATGTTGGGTCTTGAAATCATCATTCACTTCCATTACACTTTCACTGTCATTTCCATTATATCACCTCCATTTCACCTTCATTTCACTACCATGTCACTACATTCATCTCACTTTCATCATTGTCGGGTCACATTTATGTTTTTCCAAAAGTTATTAATTCTTAGCATTTTTAAGTGAATTTGTGGTTAAAAATTAGAAAATAATGTGCATATGCTTATACCTAACAAGTGGGATGAGATTGCTGACATGTGTAGGTCAAAAGGAAGATTTTAGATGACTTTTATGTGGCATCCTAAGGCCAAATTCGAATTTGAGTGGAGAGGATCATGGGATCGCGAGTATGTGTGTCACATTTCCTATTTGTATTGAAACTCTAAGAAGACACGTGTCTTATCATTTCCTATTTTGACTATAACTCTAGAGGTATAGGGAAATATTCATGGACTCTCATTAATGAGATGATTTCTCATCTTTTTGTATAAATAGGAGATTTCTCTCCTTCATTTGGTAGCTTTGGAAAGCTTTGTAAACTTTTGTTAGTTCAACTTGTTGTACTTTGTAATTTTGAAGAATTTGAATAAAACTTTGAGGTTCTCAACATGGAAGGAGATGTGAAGTAAATGTCATGGAGCATATTAGAATGTAAGGTAGATTAGATTTTATTTTGTAGTTTTGCTTTGATTTAATTAAAGTATGTCATTTTGTTGTTTTCAAGTTTAATAGTTTAGATTTTCCATTCATGCAAGTTTAACTCATGCAAGTGTGTTCAGCCGGTTGATTGTAGATTTATCTAACTGTGTAATCTATGCTTAGCAAAATAGTCCAAGGAAGTGTTTTCCAATTGGTGCTTGGAGAATTAGAGCACACAGTATATTAGTTTTCCTTTACATGTTTTGTATTTAATTTTGTTGCAATTTCATTTTCATTTTTAGAACAATGAAGTATTGAATCCCTCCAAATGCTATCACAAGGAGGTAGTTTTCCTAGAATTGTATAGTGGAGTGATAGAACACTTCATTTAGTTGTTATAGTAGATTAGTTGCAATTTCACTTTTAGTCTTAGCCTTTCATTTAAATTTCATTTTCAGTTTTAGAATAATGGAGTATTGGATCCTTTCAAATGCTATCACAAGGAGGTAGTTCTCCCAAAATTATATAGTGGAATGATAAAACACTTCATTTAGTTGTTATCATTTTTTTTTTCATTTCATAGACATTTTGTCGGCTTAGATTAATCTAAATATTGAAAGCTTTGATTTGTTTTTATCTAATGTTCATTTCCTTTTCTCCCTTCTTTGGAAATTAGATTTTAACATTAAAAGTCATTAGATTTAGCTGTCCATTATCATTTAGAGATATCATTTACAAGCATAACTTTTCTTTCTTAAATTAATTTCCTTAAGCATGAGAAACAAAACCCCCAAAAAACAAAATAAACTATGAAACAACGAAGTAAGAAAAAGGTTAACTAAGCACATATGGTGCACCACACTTCATCATTTTACGATACCTGGGTTGATAATTTATGTAGAGCAATTTAGAACACTAAATTGACTAGACACAGAGTTGTCCCAGTCTTCATTATGGAGAGGAAACACACAATCACCCTTAGGGCCAAGATGTGCTCTCCTCCTCAGGAAAGGAATCGACCCAACCGTTATGCCTTCTACATGCCTACAGTCACGATGATGATCCTATCTCTGAACATTCGATTTGCATATCTGAAAAATTGAGAAGATGAAGAGGCAGGAAAGGTCATGGAAGGCCAATGGTCACTCAGGGCCGCATAAGTATTACCTCCGAAGAGGATAAAATGCTTTGGATTTTGGAATATAACAATTTTGTTTTATTTTGAATGAGGAGGACTATTTTTTAAGGAAGAAGGAGCCTTTAGTTTCATATTCATTGTATTGTTTTGGATCAGAGTGTTATTATATTCATGAATGTAAATGTGATTTATATTGATGTATATTGATGACTTACAGTTCACTATTAGTCTTGTTAAATTGAATATGATTCAGTTTCATGGTTAACTGGTGAATGGTCTCTGATTTGAAACTAAATTAAACATCAGTTGTTGTTTTAATTCCATAGAAGAATGTGGATTCCCATATGAGTGATTGGATTGCAATTTAGCTTTAATACAGTCTTGTCCAGCTATGAATTCAGTGATTGATTCATTTCGACTTGAATCTATGCATGATGTTTAACCTTCTTTATCATGCTCTTTTTGAACATGTATCTAATGTTTAAACCTCTGTATCATGCTCTTGCAGGATAGATTAGAGTAGCTAGGATTAGATTAGAATAGCTAGAAGTAGTATAGATAGGATTTAATGCATAGAGGTTAGTTGTTTTATTTTGTTGATTTAATTGAAGTCTTCCTCCTGGAAGCAATCTTTTGACATATTCAAACAGTTTACGGGGTCCATTAAAACCCGTCAGAGCTAGTCATTCCAAACAAAATCAGGTCTAATTGGGGCTTGCGATCAGCTTAGTTCCCCTTGTTGGCATAGTGAACATTTTCCATGTCAAAAAATTGGCGGTAGAAGGAGGGTCTGGACCGCCGTCTACAGCTTTGCAAGATTTCATCTATAAGTGCCACACATGGATTCAAAAGGATTAATGTATGGATCATAAAGGTTGAAGAGATCCTGCTACACATTGGAAAGAACCTCATTCTGAATAAATAGAGACCCGTCTAAGTCCTATTCCTGAGTCACCCAAGGAAGAGAGATTGTGGGAGTATCTTGTCACTCAAGAACAACCAGTCAGAGCACTTACTCGGGCTTACGCTCGCTCCCTCTCTTAGCTTCCCATCTTTCACTCTTTACCTCCAGCAACTAAGAGAAAGCCAAGGATTTTCACCCTAAATGAAGATACATATGTAGCTACTTCTCTTGAAGATATCGTGCTAGAATCCTTGCAAAGTATTGACACCCCTTGGGAAGAAATTCCTGAGGATTCCCCTTCCAAAGGTGACTCCTCACTTGATTTTGAGAATCCTAACAGAGAAGCCTCCAACTAAAACTTCCCTGTCCATAATATGGCCAATGTCCCTCCTCCAGTTGGAAATCAACCTCCACCTCCTCCTCCGGCCGAGAATCAACCTCCACCTCCTCTAGGATCACTTCCTCCCTGGTTTGCACAGGGTGTTGTGGCAGTACCCAGGCAATAGCATCCCTTACCCAAAAATATAGAAAGAGTGTTAGCCAAATTCAACCCTAAGGAGAGAGATACTGCTGATAACCATATTCATTCTTTCTTCCTAGCCTTGTGTAGGTTGGGGGTCGTCGATGAAGATGTGGTGTGCTGCTTATTCTCTTTTACTTTGACTGGTGCAGCCTCCACGTGGTATTTCATCTTGAGAGTGGGGTCAATCACCTCTTGGGATGCTTTTCAGCAGACCTTTTTAGACAAATTTGGTGATGACAAAACACCTGCGACCTTAGCTTTAGAACTATCCCGCCTGAAAATGGAAACCAAGAAGAAAGTTAAGGATTTTAATATCCGATTCAACACCTTATTCAACAGAATCCCAGCCACCACTAGACCTACTGAGGAAGTGCTCATGGAATTCTATGTTTCTTCTATCCCTGTCCCTACAGCAATGTGGGTTAAAAGGATTAATGTGCATACCTTACAAGGTGCTATAGATGAAGCAGTGAAAGTTGAAAATGAAATTATCAACCTCACAGCATGCCACCCTACAACTGGAGAAAAGAAATCCCCTCAGACATCCAAGAATAATAATGGAAATGATAACAAAGGGTTGAGACTAAAGACAAGGACACCACAGATGTGGAGGGTTGCACCAGATCATTAAGAAACTTACGAACACAGTTATTGATATGAGAAGGAATCATGGGGAGAGTACTAATGGTAAGGGAGGAGATCAGAGCAATAGAAAACCCTTCAAACCTTTCTACCGGAAGAAAATAGAAGGTGGTCATGGTCAGCTTGCATTGTCTGCCCCACCTAATGAAGGGGATTTAAACACAGAAGAATTGGCTCTGATTG
>APFE030025030.1:27974-68168 GCA_000404065.3 Pinus taeda | reverse complement strand
ATTTTGACTTGTTGAAATTAATGCAGCAAAGAGAATTGTTGTTGAAATCTATGAGTGAGCGGAACTGCAAGAACCCCACCACCTCAAGTTCCCAAACCAAGAAGCCAATGTCCAAACCTGTCAATACCACTAGCTCAACCCAAATACCATCATCTATGGAGTCCACATTGTCTAAAATGAACCGAAAACCCCAAGATGTCAACACATCCATGATAGGGAGGAAATCCAAATCTATGACTCCATCGTTCCTCATTACGTTTGAAATTCTCAACATGAACGTCCACAATTTCCTGGTAGATTTTAGTGCCTCATCCACTGTCATGCCTTATTCTATCGTCAAAAGACTTCAGGCCATACCTGAAAAAACTGGAACTCGAATCATGCAATCAGATAGGACAAATGTGACAGTAATTGGAGAATTGAAGGATGTGTCAATTCGGATGGCTGCTAAACCACAGTATACACAGGTCATCGATATAGTGGTAGTCAATATACCTGAGGCCTATGGAATGTTGCTTAGCAGGGACTGGTCAGCAAAATTGAACGGATACTTCTCAATTGAGTGGTCCCACCTCTTGTTGCCTCATAAGGGAAAGGGTGATATGTCGAGAGTCGATAGGGAAAGATATATGAAGTATGTGGTAACGAAACTAAATGGTCCCAATGAACCTGTAATGCTTGCCCACTCCATCCTTGGGAACTAGAGTTTCAATGTTTATATTACAGAAACCTGTTTTGGGGAGTTTCATGCAGAAACCGTTGAAGAAACTTTGACACACACACAGTTGGAAATTTCGTCCCATAAACCAGGTGATGAGCTATCTTGTATTATAGTAGATGATAGGACCAATTTCTTAGATAGTAGTTTAGTTGATGTAACATTAGATGCAATATTCTGGACACTCTATTTTGATGGTTCTAACTGCCTTGAAGGTGCAGGTGTTGGAAGTATTCTCATTGACCCGCAAGGGAACCAACATTTAATCGCCAACTGGTAGGATTTCGTATGCACCAACAACACAGCAGAATACGAGGGCCTACTGCAAGGCCTAAAGAAAGCCATTGGTATGAATGTGAAAAATCTTAAGGTTTTTGGTGACTCGCATATAATCGTAGATCAGGTGAGGAAAAGGATACATTGCAATTCTCCACACCTGGTGAGTACCAACATGAGGTATGGGATTTAATTAACAGTTTTGATTCCTTTAATATTACATACATACCTCGAGGCCAAAACCAAGATGCTAATCTAAGGGCTAATATGGCTGCTAAACTTTTCCTGATTTTAGATTGAAGAAAAATAAATGTTCTGTTGAACTGATTTTTAGACCGTCTGTGCCTGATAACATCTCGAATTGCTAGGTTTTCAAAGATGATGAGCAAATCCTTGAGTTCCTACACTGTGAGAAGACATTCAAAAGTGCGGTCATTGACGAAAGGGAGCATGACAAGCTTATGAATGAAAGGGAATATGAGGGACAGGAGCAGCCGAATGTGATTCCAAAATCAGTGGTTAGGGTGGAGCACTTGTATGACTTGCATGATAAATTCAAGAAACCTACTAACTGCAAAGCACACAACTCATCCATGAAGTATGAAATGGTCAACCTTGGGACCAAAAAAGACCCAAAAAATGTCAATCTGGGCCTAGGGTGCTCTCCGCAAGAAAAGGTTGCATTTGTCAAACTATTTAAAGAATACAAGGATGTCTTTGCTTGGACATATGACGACTTAAAGACCTTCGACACCAGTATTATACAGCATGTGATTCCTTTGGAAAAGGAGGCCAAGCCCTACCAACAAATGCTGCGTAAGATGCATCCAAGCCTAGAACCATTGGTGAAGAAAGAAATAAATAAGATGTTGGATGCTAAAATAATATTCCCGGTCAGACACACCCATTGGGTAGCCAATCTTGTGCCAGTGAGAAAAAAAATGGGGACATCATGTTATGCATTGATTTCAGAAACCTGAACAGAGCGTCTCAAAAGGATAACTATCATGCC
Organism: Pinus taeda; assembly: GCA_000404065.3. Lineage (NCBI taxonomy): Eukaryota > Viridiplantae > Streptophyta > Pinopsida > Pinales > Pinaceae > Pinus > Pinus taeda. The sequence continues at coordinate 66,162 of APFE030025030.1, read as the reverse complement.
CCTTCTATGGAACACATCCTTCAGTGCGTTTCTGGGTCTGAAATGTTGTCCCTACTAGATGGGTTTGGAAGATATAATCAAGTGCTGGTATCTCATGGGGATCAGCTTAAGACAACCTTCAACACCAAGTGGGGCACCTACGCATACCGGAAAATGCCTTTTGAGCTCATTAACGTCGGTGCCACATTCCAAAGAGCTATGGACATAGCCTTCCGAGGGCTGATGAATAGGTCGGTAGTGGTGTATATGGACAACATCCTATGTACTCATATCGCAGGAAGGATCAAATTTATCACCTAAGGCAGATTTTCGAAATATGTCGAAGGTATGGAATCTCTTTAAATCCCAAGAAGAGCATCTTTGTAGCCACGGAGGGGAAACTATTGGGTCACATTCTTTCTAAAGATGAAATTGTGATTGATCCTGAAAGAATGCAAACCATCATGAGAATACAGCCCCTTGCTAACAAAAAATTTATGCAATCCTTTTTCGGGAGAATTAATTTCGTTAGAAAGTTTGTTTTAGACTTTGTCGAAATAACACGCCCCTTGCAGCTGATGATGAATAAAGACATTGCATATAAATGGAATGATGAAGCCAAGGAAGCATTCCAATGAATTAAAGAAGCCATTGTTGAAGCCCCTACACTGGTCAGCCCTAATTTCAGCAGAGGATTCTTCTTATACAGCTTTGCTTCTGACCTTTCATATGCCGCAATTCTCACTCAAAAAATGACGATGGCAATGAAGTCCCTATTTCCTACATGATTTCAAATCTCCAAGGAGTGGAACTGAATTACCCAGACATGGAGAAACAGAGCTATGCAGTTTTCAAATCCGTTAAAAATTTCCGCCCTTACTTACTAAAGGCCAAGACCAAAATCATCGTGCCCCATCCTGTTGTAAGAGCCCTCTTCGTGCAAAAAGAGATGGGTGAACAAAGAGGGAACTGGGTAACCACCCTTCAAGAGTTCAACCTCGAGATAAAGCCAACACTGATAGTTTGAGGGCAAGGACTTTGCAGGCTAGTGGCAAAAGCTTTAGCAGACCAAAAGGAGGCATCTGAAGAATCAGGAACGTTGAGCTTGAAATATACACAAAGGGAAATCAAGGAGGAGCTGTTATGGAGTAACGAAGCGCTGATGTATGAGCGGGAAGCATCCAAAACCTTTCTGGACCCTGATTCATGGTACCACAACATATGTTTCTATCTAGTGCGGGGTTCATGTCCCAAACACATGGATGCATCGCAAAGGAGAGCTCTTAGATTAAAATCCAATCTGTATCATTTGGCCGACAACATCCTGTATAGAAAAAAATCATGATGGAATCTAGCTGAGGTGCTTAGAGAAAGAAGATGCAAACCATGTATTGAAAGAAATGCATGATGACCCAGCAGGTGGTCATTATGGCAGAGACACTACTGCCCACAAAATATTAAGAGCTGGATATTATTGGCCCATAGTGTTCAGAGACTCGCATGCCTATGCATGCAAATGCAAGGCATGCCAAACCGTCGCAAGACGAGAAATAAAGCCCGTTGTTCCCCTCAAGCCTGTCATGATTTACCGACCATTCCAGCAATGGGGCCTAGACGTCATAGGATAGATCACTCCAAACTCCTCACAACAGCACAAGTATATACGCACAACAACTAATTACTTCACTAGATGGACCGAAGCCATCTCGCTATGGAAGGTGAACGAGGATGAGGTAATATCATTCATTGAGAAATTCATTATCAATAGGTATGGCATCCCTGATGCTCTCATCTTTGATAACGCCTCTTATTTTTCATCTTTGAGACTGACTGAGTTTTCCATTGATAAGTCAATCCACGTAAACAGAGTTGCAAAATCTTCCGATAAGAACCTTATCCGCATAATCCGCAAGATAGTCACTAATAACCAGAGGAACTAGAATAACGCCTTGATAAATTCCCTTTGGGCCGATAGGGTCACCTTGACAGTGGCCTTGGGAAACTCTCCATATTTCATGGTCCATCGACAGGATGTCATCTTTCCCCCAAACGTTGCCCTTCCATCCTTACAGCTCTCCCAAGCTTCAAGAGGAACTCCTTCAGCCCCGCTTCAAGAAAGGATCGATCAATTGATGAAGCTGGAGGAATTAAGGGATAGAGTTGGAATTAAATTCAAAAATCACCAAATGATTGTAAAAATATGGTTTGATCATCATCTGGTGGGAGATAAAGATTTCCAAGTGGGGGAACTAGTTCTGAAATGGGACAAGCTGAGTAAACCAAAGGGTAAACACACAAAATTCCAACACCTATGGTTGGGCCCATTCCAAGTCATTGAGAAGATTGGTCAAGGGACTTACAGGTTGAAAACATTACAGGGGGAGACTGAAAATCTCCCCGTTAATGACCAACATTTGGAGAGATACTTCCAGTAGCCACTGCATTGGTGGTTTCCTCCTCAGTAGGTTAGAGTTCATTTCGTTTTGTTGTTAGTTTAGTCGTATTTTTGTCCTTTCCTTTGTTTTCTACCAAGTTTGTTTTCCCATTGGTTTAATCACATTCCTTTTCATCCAACTAATTGTAGTCATCCGGTCTCATTCCACCTTTAATATTTTCCTTCATTCGCTACTCTTGGCCTTTCCTTGCCTCATTAGCTTGTTGATGATTCTATTGTTCCTGAACTCATCATTTCCCTACAAATCAAACAAACCTTCTATCAGCCCATGAGAACTTGAAAATCAACAATGAAATGCAAATCGAAACCCCTCATTGGCATCCGTAGGGGAACTATGTGAGATCTGTTGATAACTTGGATATCTAGAGCATGTAAGGGCATCATTATAAAACAAAAAATGTGTAACTACAGCTGGACCGACATGGAGGAACGCTGCATTTTAAATAAATCCCACTCAATCCTAGCCTATACTTGCTTGTAAGGTTTACATTAATTCTCTATTAGTCCCATCCACCTCACTAAATGGTCCAACACCTGTTACTCACAAGTAAATCTCCTTTCATGGGCTAAGCTCACTGTTTCATACCCTGTGGAAAATCTAATTGTGCTCTAGTCCTTGTGCCTAAAACTGGAAGGACTCATCTAAAAGAAATGAAATGTCAAGTCCTTGTGCCAATCTGGAAGGACGGGTTGTTTGGGAAGCCGGTTAGAGTAAGGACTATTGTTGGGCTTAGAGTACCGGTTGACACAACAATCCCAACCTTGCTTAAGCGGTTTAAAAATATGGCATGATCCATGACTGTGCCCCATTCAATTAATGAAAATATAGCACTAAAATTCTCATATAAAGTGCAAGAAAAACATGTCTACATCAAGCTTGATAAGCAATGAAGAGCTGAAGTACACACCTAAACAGGTATAGATAGACTAGGGAAGGCCCCAGAGGGATTTTTGAAAGTGGGAAGCACATAGAGGAAGATCAATAAACCCCATAATACTGCCACTAGAGAATTCTTGTCAAAATCATATCAGCAAGTGGAAGCTATTTGTCTCTATCCCTTCTAAAGCAGTAATGTTTAAGTGGAACCCATGCCTGTCCATCTATATAGTTTGCATTACAAGTTTATTTTAACATCCAGATATTCTATTGATCCCAAGGTTTGTTTGGAAACAGAGATAACTGGTTCACCCAACGGTTCACCATTTGTTGTGACCACAACCACCACCCTATTAAAACTTGATTTAACAACAATTTTGAATGGGCCCCCCTATAAGTTGATCTTGCGCTCCTCTGAATGATCTATCCTATCCCAAGGATTTTAGCTCTTTGCCAAGCCAAACCTTTAATCTATAAATGGTCAAGGCCCCTTTGATAAATCCCCGCTGCATAGTTCATTCGTGGCCCAACTTAGCCCTTCATTCATTCCCTTCATCAGACCTTTCAATATTTACAAACATGCATGGCACATTTGTGCCTGCACAAACCATCACCCTCACCCTTATTATAATGATTTGCTTGTTTAAACTCACAAAACCCCCATCGCATCGTCATTCCCGTCATAGCCTTTCATAGCGGAAATGATCAAAATGCATAAACCATCCTCCCCTCTGCACATCATTAATTAGCCAAGCCCCAAAGCTATACAAAAGGGGCACAGAGGTGTTCCGGACCCGAAGGCAATATCTAACCACAATATATATATATATATATATATATAGATCGAGTCCAAAAGCCCTTCACATATCGCAATCTACCTAAGTCCAAGGTCCATACATTCATATGGTGTGACCCTAGCCTCCAAACCCGATGGCACTATGAACTGTACTATATACATTATCAAGTCTGATTGCCAATCGCTCATCGAATATCGGTGGATCCCGCGGTCATGCAGTTAGCAGAGAGGCGAGAGCTGGACCCACCGATGATTATAAAGCCAGGTATATTAATTTTCAAACCCGCCCAACGGCCATACGCGGGTTTTCCCATTTATCCTTGTGTTTTGCGTTGAAACGTTAAAGTCAGGGTTTTCCAAAGGATTTGGTTTTCAGTGTAAAAGAATGGCCTGTGGGGTCCCGATAGTGTAATTGCGCATCAGGGCGGTGGGAAGCATAGGTCCTATGGCCTAAGAGGGAGCCGATACCTGATTGCAATGAAAGGAAGCCCTTGAAAATTGTGCCAAAACTATGCTTCAAGCAGGAAATTGCATGCTGACTGTTATCACAAAATCAGTACTGATGGCTGCTAATCAGTAAGACCCTATGTAACTATTTCAGACCAGACTCTTGGCTAAGGATTAGCCTCCCTAACCTGAGAGGGATCTCCAAAAATAAACTATTGATTTATCATTAACACAAAGAGGGCTAACTCTTGAAATGAAAACTTAATAAATATGTTGGTTGGATAGACAACATAACATTTCTTCCATTGGGCTCATGGAGTCAAACACCTTTTCAATAAACTATCAACTACTCATTCATAGAAGTCAAGGCATGTAATGTTTAAACACTCAAAACATTTCTCACAGAACCTCAACTCATAAGTATACACAGGAAGTCTGAGCACTAGGTGAATTCAGAGTGATTGTATACCTATAGAGCTGCAAAAAACATTTCTCAAAAGAACCCCAACTCATAAATATGCACAGGAAGTCTGAGCACTAGGTGAATTCAAAGTGATTGCATATCTATAGAGCTGTAAAATATGAAGAATAAAACAAAACCACATACATCTTGAGCGTTTGAACAAAGTATGAATCTTGAGAAGAAAAAGTAGTCTTTATATTACTGTAAAAAGTCTTTTATACAGGCCAATACAAACTCTGTTTTGCATAAAAATCCAACCCTCATTACATCAGAGTTTCTTCTATATATAGGAAAACATTCTTAACTACTTTGAGCTTCCTCCTCCAGCATGAGGGGAGCTCGATGACTGATATTAACTACCCTTATCTATCTTAACAAACTCATTAAATCTACTAAGCATTGAACTGTAATTACAAAAGAGTCCTAATCAAACTTAAATTCTAATTTTATTCTCCTCGTATCATGATTCCTTTATAGATCTTCGACAGCTGTCTCCTTTAGTTGTGGCTGTGATAGCTGAGATAAGGATGCAAGAAACCATATTAGCCTTGGATGTTGAATGTGTTGATGGTTCATTGATCATAATAATAAACCCCTGTTTTCTCGGTCCTTGTTTCCCACCATCCTTCGAAAATTAAGCAATATGTTCCCAGCTCTTTAATACTTCAAAATCGATGAGCATCACCATCTTTCCAGATATGCTGGAAGCCTTTTTGATTGAACAAGTGTACAAGCCCACATCTTCGTATGCATCTTCAGCCAAACCCTAACCACCGGTAATAAAGTACCTTTATTAAAGCTATGGCTTAAGACAAAATTTTTACCTTTATGAAGGATGGACACTTGTCGTTATTTGAATGGCCCTGATAGTCTTATGTGGTCTCCTTGATGTTCATTAGGCCTTTTCTTCAAAATTTGCTGACCTCATCATAAAACTATTTATTTTCTTCAAAAAGCAGTACCTACAGCAGTTTTGTAGCGCGCTACGAAACTGCTGTTTCTTCAAAAACACAGTCTTTAATGAATTTATCAATATTCTCTGTGATTGTAACAGTTCTGCCACTGGTTTCAAAACTCCTAATTTACCTTGATTTTATATGTCGTGCTTACATGCCTTAAAAACAATGAACTTGAGTAAAATAAAGCAAAACTTTGGAGCAGCACCTGACTTTAAAATCTGCAATTTCATTTGGCAGCTAATTTATTTAGCTGTGCTTTTAGTTTTGCAACCTCCTTTTCCATGGCTGCGATTTCAGCTACAGCCCTCTCCATCTCAGCCATTTCCTTTTCAGTTGCCTCCCACTGGTCCTTTGAAGATGTAGCCTTTGCTTTTTGAGGAATGGGGATTTTTTTATTCAAACCTTTCTTCCTGATTTCTTTTGCTTCTTCTTTTTTGGGCTGCTGTTTTTCCATTTCTCTTGCTTGTCTTCTTGTAAAGGGATTTTTCTTCATTTTCTCTGCCTCCTCTGTTTTAGGCAGTTGTTCAATTACTTCTGTTCTAAGCACCTTTACAGCTACCTCTTCTCCGTGCACTTGCTCAGCTTCTTTGATCTGCTTCCTTGTGACTGGCCTCCGTGGTTTGAACACAAATTCTTTACCAGGTTCATCAAACCTTAACCTCTTCGAGGCCTTTGATTTCTTAGTGCTCTCTGGTGATGATTGAGTAAGGTCAATATGCCTTGACTCACTATGCACTGATTTAGCTTGCTCAAAATCAATAGCCTCAAGCAAATCATTTAAACTAGCTTTTGATATTGGACTTTCTTCAACAGCTATTGATTTGCCCTTCTCTTTGCTTAACTGACCTCTGGTTTTTACTCTTGATACCTGTTCAACTCCACTTGATCCTGGTGCATTTTTCTTATGCTTGATCTTTTCTTTTGTTGATGATTGAGGTGTCTCTTTGATAACTAAATTTTTCATTGACTCCTTAAATTGGGTCGTGGTCTTCTTCTTGCCTTTTATCTCCTTTCTTAGTTCAGCAAGAGTAGGTTCCTCAGTTGACCTTTCTCTTTCTCTAACAGGCAGTGGGGTGAGGCCTGTCTTACTTTGAAAACCAGCCATAAAAATAAAATAATCCCAATCCCGACCAATCTTCTGCAAGTTATCCAGCACTAACAGTTTTACTAAACCATGGTGAAACAGTGATGTCTCACAGTCATCTTTCCTCAATTGAATCTTGTCACACATCTTGTTGAGGCTACGAAACAAGTAGAATGGTATATCTATAAATGCTTTGCCTGTAAAATGTAGCAACAACTTAAAATGATAGGAGTAAACCTTGTTATATCTCCCTTCACATGTTAAATATTTCTGAATACATGTTAAGAGAAGTGCATAGTGTTCTTTTACATAATGTCTCGGCACATCCTTTGTAAGGTCTTCATTTACATAAGGCTCCTTCAGGAACTCCTTGCAGGGGTTCATATCAAATTTGAAATTTTTAAACCACTCCTATCCTCCTCTTGGAATTTCAGTCACCCTAGCAATAACCTCTGAAGATACTGGGAATTCTAGCATAGCTACTTTAGAACTTAAACTTGTAAAATTTAAGGCAAATGATTTTGTTACCTCAGCATGCCCACCCTGTAGCTTCTCACAAAATGTCCAGCAACCAGCATCCTGAAAAGCTTGTCTCACAGCTTCATCTCTCAACGCGAGATCCAATCCCACAGGTTCTGTTCTTTGACATCTTCCAGACCGATGCCCCTTCTTCTCCATTTCGCTTTGAAATCCTTTGTGCAGAGAAACACTACCAGCTTCAACTTCAAATGCAAATTCAAACTTTTGAACTTTGGCTCGCTTGCAATCAGGCTCCTTTTAAAGGATGAACTTGGGCTCCTCCGCAACTTAACAGTCTTATCATGCAAACGGACCAATTCATGCAACATTAACAAACATCATAACACTACCAGCATTACAGACCATTTGAATGATTTTATGTGCGTGGTTATGAACCTATTGGTGGAATGATGGCTTATACTTGCTTGAGAAGGACGCCATTCTGACAATAAACGGACGGACATACTGACTCATCCCCCAGACATGACATTCTAAGAATCAGTGCTGCTTAAATCCCCGAATCTGCGATTTCGTAGCGCAGACAGTTATAAGTTAACAACATGCGCTACGAAATGGCTGGTTACTAACACGCTGTGAAAGACCTAAAACATCATTGCGCTGCAAAATCAGCCAATAAAATTGCGCTGCAGAAATGCGAAAAGGACTAGTGACGTATATAAGACAAGACATATCTTATATAATCATGATGGAGGATGGCTAACAGCTTTTGAAAATGATTCATATGAATATCTTTATAAAACACGATCCCTAAGAAACTAACATAGGGCAATAACCATTAGACACCTATTTTTTGGACAGCAAAAATTTTATGGACAACATTATGTACATATCACTGAAGTTCTAGGTGATAACACTGACTGTGTTTTATGCTTAAATCGTTTTCACACATGTTTCCACAGTTATAAAATTAATTGAAGCATAATTTGTGTTTCATGTAAATGTTTCTATCATATCACCCGCAATTATAAGGCTAATGATGGCTATCTCTGCAGGTAAGAACCAAAAGGCGTAGGAGGGTATATGAAGAGTCATGGATGCAGAAGTGTTGCATTTGAGGGTCTGAATGCAAGTGTTCTGGGTCAGGATCCCACGCGTTGCCTGTGCAGAGTTGTCCTGATCTTCGTTATGGAGAGGCAATACACAGTCACCCGTAGGGTCAAGACATGTTCTGCTCCTCAGGAAAGGAATCGACCCAGTCGTTATGCCTTCTGCATGCCTGCGATCATGATAATGATCCTATCTATGAACATTCGATTAGCATATCTAAAATAGTGGGAAGATGAAGAGGCAGGAAAGGTCATGGAAAGCCGAGGGTCACTTAGGCCGCATAAGTATTAACTCTGAAGAGGAGAAAGAGCTTTGGATTTTGGAATAGAACAGTGTTGCTTTATTGTGAATGAGGAGGACTATTTTCTAAGGAAGAAGGAGCCTTTAGTTTCAGATTCATTGTATTGTTTTGGATCAGAGTGTTATTATAGGCATGAATGTAAATGTGATTTATATTGATGTGTATTGATGACTTACAGTTCACTATTAGTCTTGTTAAATTGAATGTGATTCAGTTTCATGGTTAACTAGTGAATGGTCTCTGATTTGAAACTAAATTAAACAACAATTGCAGTTTTAATTCCATAGAAGAATGTGGATTCCCATATGAGTGATTGGATTTCAATTTAGCTTTAATACAGTCTTGTCCAGCTGTGAATTCAGTTATTAATTCATTTGGACTTGAATCTATGCATGATGTTTAACATTCTTTGTCACGCTCCTCCTGAACATGTATCTGATGTTTAAACCTCTGTATCATGCTCTTGCAGGATAGATTAGAGTAGCTAGGATTAGATTAGAATAGTTATAAGTAGTATAGATAGGATTTAATCCATAGAGGTTAGTTGTTTTATTTTGTTGATTTAATTGAAGTCTTCCTCCTGGAAGCAATATTTTGACATATTCAAACAGTTTACGGGGTCCCTTAGAACCCGTCGGAGCTAGTCATTCCAAACGAAAGCAGGTCTAATTGGGGCTTGCGATCGGGTTAGTTCCCCTTGCTGGCATAGTGAACATTTTCCATGTCAACACAAAGCACCCTAGAAGCGAGGAAGGCAAGGGACTGGATAGGATTACGAGGAAGGAATGACTACTTATTCATCAGCAATCGACGTCTGTCATATTCCAGTATTCATTTATGGTGTGACTCCTTATTTATTACCCTATTGTATTCTGGTATTTGCCATATAATGTATTGGTTCATAAATGAATTAGCGGTGCATTCCTTCTTCCTTAAACTAGTTGCTTCATTTGAACTAGCCCATTCGTTGTGATCCATATTCTCACCTTGAAACCTTAGTATATTCTGGTTTTTTACATTCATACTTTTGGAACTTTCCCTTTGGAGATGTATAGTAGTGCCTATTTCCATATATATTTTTGGAATTAGAGCTGACTTGGTTGAGACCATTATTGGTCAGCCCAACTGGTTGATAACTTGATTGCGCAGTTGACCTAGTAAAAGCCACTATTGCTCGGAATTAATATTTCCTCTCTTTCTCAAAATATCTATGCACGCCCACTTATCTCTAGCTGACTGATCCTATTTTCTCCCTATATTTATCTATTTAGACAATTAAGTTACATGAAATCTAAATTCCTAGTGTTTCTCCTATATTTATTATTAATTAATGACCTTTTTTTCATGTATCTATATATGATAAGAAATTTAGAATTTAATAGGTTAAGGAAATGAATGTTTCATAAGTGAATGATCTAGTTGCTTGAGTGTCCCTTGTGCCAAGTCAACAATAGAAATTAAATTAATAAATTCTACAAATAAGTTAATCTTGACACCATCTTATCTATCACATGACATATATTCACTCTAAGCATCAATATATTAGAAATACCATATCACTTCTCCATGTTATTTTATATTATTATTAGAAATATTAATAATAATTGCACAAAGGGATGCTCTAGAATTGAGGAAGATATTTTAATGGTGTGTTAGATGAAGTGTATTATAATTCTTAATTGTGTATTGATAATATATTATAATTTGAATTTTATATATGGTAAGGTAACTTGTATACCATTATCATTATAGTTGTATTTCATTTTTGAACTCTAAATGTGCTTTCGAAGGAACATATTAAAGTGACTTAGGACTTCCTTTATAGAGTTTTTATCGAAAATGCTCAAAGCATCACATTAAAATTTAAATTCATTTCCGTCGAATCTTAGATGCCTTGAGTTCAAGATTAATAGTAAAGTCCATTATTTTCTCTCAAATTAATGGAATGAATCCTGAGAAATTTCTCAACTGAAGCATCTAGGGGGATTAGAGAAAAGAAGTGTAGCAAGGGAAGAGTTTGCAATAGATATGTAGGAAATTCGCAGGAAAGTCAAACATAAACTGTAGGAAAACAGCATGATGTATAAAATTTAGGAAGATTCGAGGAAAAAGGAGTAGATTTTAGATGTTGGAGACATGGTACAGCTCACCTCAGGAAGGAAATATTTCCAAAAGGTGAATACAACAAACTAAAATGGAAAAATATTGGACCCTACAAGATTTTAGGAAATTTTCTAATAATGCATATAAATTGGAACTCCCTCCAAGATTGGGAATTTCCCCTATTTATAATGTTTCAAAATCCTCTCATACCAAGCCCTAGGGGCTTTCTTCAACCCATAGAGGGCTTTCTTCAAACTGCATTGATATCTGTCTTTCGGCCTTGAACTTCAAACTCCTTAGGTTTCTCTACATAGAATTCCTCCTTAAGCGCACCATGTATGAAAGCAGTTTCGACATCCATTTGGTGTAGGCTCCATCCTTGAGAGGAAGCAAGAGAAATGAGGATCAGATATTGGTGTATCGGACAACTGGTGCAAATATCTCGTCATAGTGCACCCCTTCCTTTTGAGAGAAGCCTCAAGTGACGAACCTAGCCTTGAACTTTTCAACATGCCCATGAGCTCCATGTTTGATTTTGTAAAGCTATTATGAAGTGACCACTGACTTGTCCTTACGTCTAGGAACCACATCCTAGACATCATTCTTCATGATCGATTCATATTACTCATTCATCACATCCTTCCAAACTTGGTGCTTTGTGGCTTCTTCAAATGTACATGCAAAGATTTAACAATGGTACTCATCGTAGCTAAGTACCCTTGGTACCTGTTCGGCTTCTTGCTTTCATGAAATGTCCCCCTTGGTGCAACATGTCTTTCAACAACTTCAAGAGTATCTTTGAGCCACAAATGTCTTTTCCTTGACGTAGAGGGTTGACTAGGAGGTGGATCAATGGGATCCATCGGGCCTTCAACATTGGGCATTAGGTCATTAGTCATAATTCATCCTTCTTTCCTACATCATCATCATTGTCCTTCCTAGGGATAGGAAGATCTCTGACTTTTCCCATGCATGGAATCTTCATTGAAGGTGACAGCATGACTTATTTCCACTTCTCTTTGACTAGGCACATAGATTCTATATGCCTTTAAAGTTTCACTGTAGCCCACAAATGTTCCTTTCTTCCCAAATGCATCTAGCTTGTTTCTTTTCTCTTTCGGCACATAGAAATATAAGAAACAACCAAAAAATCTAAAATGAGAAACATCAGGTTTCTTATCCGTGAAAAATTCTTCGGGTGTCTTGAAGTCCAATGCTTGATGCGGGCACCTGTTTTGAACATATACAGCGGTGTTCGCATCTTATCCCCATAACAGCTTCGGTAGGCCTTGGTCATGAAGCATATCATGGGTAGCTTCTATGATTGTTCGATTCTTCCTTTCGACAACACCATTTTGCTCAGGAGTATATGTAATAGTGATCTCTCTCTTAATGTCAGCTTCGCTACAATAGTAATTGAATTCATTTGACTCATATTTGGTTCCATTATCAGTCCTCAATATTTTGATCTTCTTCCTTGTTTGATTCTTGACCAAGGCTTTGAAAGAGTGGAACCATTTGAACACTTAGTCCTTCTTCTTCAAGAAATAGATACATGTTTTGCGAGAGAAGTCATCAACAAAAAATTGCATAGTATAAGTATCCTCCTAAAGATGTTACAGGAAACATACTTAATAGATCATAATGGACCTGTTAGCGCTTGAAATTTCACCTCAAGCTGAAAAAGGTAAACTCCAAGGCAACATCAAACCACTTAGCCTCGTAGCTAGCCCTACGGGGTAGGAGAGGGCTCTCTCCGGTCTATCTCAACAAAGATCTTCAACAGGAAGAGATAACCAATAAAGAACACTGATTTTAGGCTAGTAAACTGATAAAAAAGGTTTGATTTGGGATTTTTAGGGTTTTGGTGGAAAATTGGGGAAAGGCAATTTTGGGTGCGGGGATTGGACACAGTTTGCGCAAGGGGTTCTTTGGGGTGAGGTAGGAGACTCTATTGATGCCTTTGAAAGATTTGGATGGATGAGAATGACTGGTGAGGAGCTAAGGAGAGCAAGAAATCACCTTGAATTCTCCTTAAACAGCGGAAAACATTGATATTAGGCAAACTTAAAGGCAGAGCATAGCAACCATGAGTTCTACCTTAACACTTCATTTGCCTAATTTGCAGAAGAAAAAGTAAGAAGATGATTCACATAAAAAACTTACAAGTACCAAGAGAAACACACCATCAATACATGTAACCACAGGAATCCCAAAAAGGACTGCAAAACCCTGGTCTTTCTTCCTTTGCCAAAATGCAGAGATACAATGAGTAATACAATAAAAGCTTTCTCCCTCAAGAGTCCAACCATAAAATGCTAATTAAAGTACATATATAGGCAAGCAACATTTTTCCTTTGCCTCTAGGGGTTCGAGCTCACTATCTTAGGGAGCTGCTTCACCAATTCCAACTGAGGCACTAAAATCTAGGCAGTCAAAACAACTTGCCTCTATAAGCTAGGAAACCAATTCATTCATTTAATTTTTGCCTATCTCATGAATGAATCTTCTAGAAGAGATAAATAAGTGTCAGAGTATCATAAAATTGCATCATTTACAACAAGGAGGATAAAAATCCAATCCAAAAAGTCAAACCTAGTCAAAACTGCGTTTTGCTGAGCTGTAGGTGAAAATTTGAGAAAATGTGCTGATGGGTCGCGCCCCAATCCTGAACGCATCGCGCGCCTTTAAGCAAACTTTTGAGGCACTTCCCAGAGTCCAAATAAGAAAAAGTGGACTTTTTGGAAATTTCTGGATGTCTACTTTCCAGCCCAAGTGGAATTTCTGAATTTGGTGGTCATTTGCCCCTCCAAAATTGCAATCACACAAAACTCCTTCCTGTGTGTCAAAAAGGTGGCAGAAAGTCATTTTTTGCTTGTTTTTTGACCTTCTGGAGGCTCAAAACTTGGTGAAATTTCTTGGTAATTTCTAAGAAAGTGTATTTTTGCATGAAAAATCCAAAAATGTTGAGTTTTCATGAAATGGACCTCCCCAACGAAAGAATCGTGTGCGGCGCGCAACGCGTTGGGGAAGAAAACCTGTGTTTGGTACAAAAAATTCACAATTGACAAAATTTTCTCCAAATTTCTTGAAATTTGGGCTCGTAGTCCCCAATTAAGTACCATGCTCAGTCAAAGAGACTTTGGCCAAAATTTGGAGTGGATCGGGCCTTTTCCGTCGTTTTAGTGCCTTGGCCAACCTCCTTGGATCTCGGAATTGTAATTTTGACATTTCTCTAAAACCATGACACCTGCACAAAAAGTGAAGGAGGTTTTTCTTCTTTGGCATGTTGTGGACAAAAACCTCTCTCAGTTTTCCTAAATTCATCTTTTATTGCTCTGAAACACCATTTGAGTGAAACTTATCCCGATGTGTGAAACAAGAAAGTTTGTCGAAATGAAGCGAAATGAAGGCGATAAGGGGCTTCTAAATTCTTGGGGAAATTTTTGGAAGTAGGGAGGGATGTTAGGAAGTAGGGGAAAGTGGAATCTCAGAGATTGAGTGAGGGGAAGGGGTCCAAAAGGGTAAAACACAAGCCCAACCTAGAAAATTGCCAAGTTGTAGCTAGAAACTAGGGTTTGTGCGAAAATGAGGAATTTGGGGAATCTCAGTGATGGGAAGCATTTTTTAGGGTACTTTAAGGATGGGGGAAGGTGTATGAACATCAGGAAACAAGTTTTTCCGATTGACCGTCCAAGAGAAATTGTCTTCAAAACCCTAGGAGAGGGAAATGACCTTACCTAGGCGCAACTGAAGCATGAACAAGGTGTAAAATGACTCATTAGACACTGATATGATAATGACAACCCTATGAATGATGATAAAATCAGCTGAATAGTGACATAGATTGGCATTTGGGCAACTTTGAAAAGAGTGAGAGCAAACCCTAGACCTAATGCCTAGTGACCGAATTTTGCTTGAAGACTCACTGAAATGACAAAATTTGACCTTGACACTTCAAAATCACTTTGTAAGAGCATATTTGATCACTGGAGGAAGGCTGGAAAGACTGACACTAACAGGACCAATTGAAGAATATAGTAGTTTGAATTTCACTTGAAGAGAATGGTCCCCTTGTATGTTTTCCAGCTGCACAACCTTTACAAACTCCTTCATGATCTATGTTGAATTCGGGCATACCTGTGACCATGTTCCTTACATTAAGTAAGAAATTGTAATAAAGGTGAGAAAATCTTCCATGCCATAATTCAGATTGAAGAGAAGTATCACAAGTCATAGCTCTTCCTCCAACTTGATAGTCACCTTCAACCCTAAATCCAAGTGTAAATGCATCTTTCAGGTTCCTTTGCCAAATGCGTACATTCCCATCAATGAATGTCACCTTGAAACCTTTACCTTCCATTGCAAATATAGATACCAGGTTCTTTTTCAAATCATGTACATACAATACTTCATGGAGATGAAAGGCTTGACCTTGATTTAACTGAAGAGTGACAATCCCTATCCCTTTCATGTTGTAGGTGGCATTGTCTCGAAGTATTATTTCCAAATTTGTATTCTTTTCAATCAAATTTGAAAGGGCCTCCTTATACACAGTCAAGAGCCTTGAGGCACCACTATCAATCAACCAATGATCTAATCTATCCAAAGGAGAGGTAGTGTGTTATACAGTTGTTAACCACTACGTTTCAATGACCCATAGCAGTACACCCCATTTTTTCCGCAAAAGGAATAGCACCTAATCGATGTGTCTGTGTCATTCAGCTATCATCATCAGCCTAATTATCATGTTACAATGTAAACCCATTCTGCATGTATATGATTTAAATAATCTTAGCAAATCTGTGTCATGTATGTAATTTCCTAGGTAAACCTACTTTTCTGGTGACGATCTACATTCTCGGAGGTTTTTTCTCACCGATCCATTCTCGAATGATCAACAGGGTTTTCATTCAGTCTTACCGCAAAGACGGAATGTATTTTGTCACTGGGATCTTAGGCAAGTCCTAGTGTTATAGATCGAGTCTATGTAAAAGTGATTTGGGAATAATCCTAACTATTTCGTTAGGTTATTTTATAAAAAATTCTTGGTCTGCTGGATTATATTTCTGTCGCAAAAATGGGTAGTCTGTGAGGGTCTATTACAAATGGGTTTTCCTCCTTAAGATGTAAAAAACATGAAAATTATGATGTAAAGTGTATTGAGGGTTGGAAAAATAATTTATCTCCTCATAGGTTAATTAATTAAATTTTTTGGCCAAAAAATTAATTAAAATCCTAAGCCAGAAATTTATTTAATTCTAGGTCCTAGGTAAATTTAAATTCTCCAAAGGAAAAATTCGGCAGTCCTTTAAAAGGTCCCAGGACTAAGGTAAATTAATTATTTTGCTAAATTTTAAGCCTTTGGTCCCTAGGGTTTAAGTCAAAGTCAAATTTTTGAAGAAATTAACTCAAAATTTTAATTTTTGAGATAATTAAAATGCATTTAATTGAAAAATTCAAATTTCCTCAAGAATTCAAAATTTCGTCAGATGAGATTAAAAGAAATTTTAATCTTCATCAATGGTGGAGATTTCTTTAACGAGGATCACTCGAACTAGCCATTAAAAAAATTATCTTTAAATAAGAAGTCATTTGTCAGCCCATTCATCCGATCTTTCAGTTGTCTGCTAAGTGAAAAATGCTCTTGTAATCTTTTTTGTGAACAATAAAGAAATATTTGGCGTTAATTTTCGTCATTGTTACTCTTCATGGAAATATTGTAAGATGTATCGTTTTTCATGCATAAAATTCTTTATAGTCATTGATAATAGCTAGCAGGTATCTCTATTTGTCTGAGTTTTATTATTGTTTTCTTGCTCTATGTTGATGGTTGAATCGAGTTTTGCAGGAAAGTCTTGATTTTTTAAGATCATCAGGTGTTCGAGGAAATTTTCAGTTGGACAAGCCAACTCCCGATCCGTGTTTTCTGAAGAGCCCAGCTTAATTTGATCTCGGGCTTATCATAATATTTTTAGTGGTGATGCATGAAGGGTTTTGAGCTCAACACCTCCTTTAAACTTTAAAATTTTAAATTTTTTACATGCAAAATTGATAAATCAGGTTGTTAAGAGCCTTAGATTATCAGATCTGGGAGCGGAGTTGGACTCGCACTCCTCAAATATGATAGATCTGCCATTATTGTACATAGATCTGTAAATTATTTTTGGTTTTCTAGCTTGGGTTTTTCTGGTTCTAGTTTATCATTGGATATATCGTTTGGGTGTTTATTGTTGTCTTGCAGCTACAAAACTGAAGAAGAAATCTATGTAGAATCCAGATCTAGGCCCTGGAGGGTAAGATTTGGATCTCTGAGGTTCATCAATATCATTTTGCAGGGATTTTATTCAAAGAATTTTGCAATCCAGGGTTTTACTTTTTATTTTTCAATCTAGAGATAATTTCACCAGGGTTTCACTAATAAATCTAAAGAATTAAAACACATTGGCATGAAATTCGTTTTTCTAGGTTAATCTCAAGTTTTGGGCTAGAGTTTCTTTGTTGCCTGGAGATTTTTAAACAAAAAAAATCGGATTTGTTTTAACTTTTTACTGTCTTCATCTTAGAGATTTTCTGGAAAATTTCGAGTTTTTTTATTGTCTGTGGTTGGGTTTTAAAATTTTTTAATCTGGATAATTTTTGGGTCTCTTTACCCTTGCCTTCCTTGCTCCCTATCCCCATCTATTGCAGATCTCCTCATCTATCCGGCTCTCATCTCTTCTACCCTACCTTTTCTCCATACCTTGTCATAAACGCCCTGCCTCCCGCTGCCTAACCTTCATGCATCCCTCATCCCCTCACCCTGTCAGCCTTCCATCCACGTTGCCATACCCTCTGCATTCTTCTACCATCTCCATTCTACTTCCATCACATTCTGTCCAACACGCAGTTGTTCCCTTCCTGTACGTAGCCTTCATATATTCCCTCGCTGGTTTCTGCCTATTGCCTACCTGTCATGCTTCCCAACGCGTCTTCTTCCTTGCTCTGCCTCCTCTCCTCTACACGCAGCTTCTTCCATCCTCATAATTCCGTCCCTCTATTTATCTGCAGCCTCCGCGTGATTTCCCTTCCTCTCGTCTCCCTTGTCGTCGTCAAACCTGCATTCACAACCCAAACACATTTTATTTCCCTTTTTATTTTTATTTGTGTTGTTTGGTTACATTAGGTTTTATTTTTGTTGTTTAGTTTAGTTTTAGGGTTGTATATGGTTAGAGTGATAGTGTGTCTATTTTTTAATTTCATTTGAAATGTGTTTAGATTTAATCTTTTTATTTTGATTTGATTTTTTTTGTCTTGTTTTGATTTCACGTTTCCTTTTTTTTATGATTTTGATTTTGATTAAAAAATGTAAAGTTTCAAAAATCTAAAAAATTTAAAAAAAAAATTTAAAAATTAACCTTTTGACATTTTGTTTTTTCCTTTCTTTTATTTTTGACTCAAAAAATCCTAAAAATTTTAAAATTTTAAAAATCTAAAAATTAAAAATTAAATAAATTAAATGGATTTGCGCATTCACATTAGAAATTTTAATGTGGCCTGCAACCCATTAAAATTTTAATTTATTAACCCTTTGATTACTTTACTTTTTCAAATTGCCTAAGGAATAATTGAAGCGCTAATCTAAAATTCCTTGGTGTTATCTAGTGATTAAATGCGTTTTTAATATTTCTCTATTGTCAAGTGCAATAAACGTTTTAAATCATATTGACTGTTAGAGAAGGTTAATTGAATCTAGATTTGGGCAGTTAATGAAAATCATGTTAAATCTAGAATCTCTTGCATGTTAAAGTTTTGGGAATTTACATTAATTTTTCCTGATCGTCACTCTACCACATCTATAAGTTTTCTCTGGATGACTTGTTATCACTTAGTCTATAGTTAATTCAATATAAAAGGCACTGGTCTATAGTAATTTATATCTTGTAATTGTGTCTTATCTTAATCCATCTATTGTAATTGACTGGGACTTGCTTTAAATTCATCAAGTTGTTCATCATTAAAATCTCCTAGAGCCCGTGTTCCACATGGTTTCTCATCCATTTACCTTGGGGACTAGCCCCCTTGACTTGCCTAGGGGACAGTCTAAATGGAGTGAGTAAGGAACAAGAGTGACAGCCCTTACTCTGAGTGTTTTCATGGTGCCTAGACACTTTGTGTAACAACATTTTTTGGCGTCGTTGCCGGGGACATTTTATTCTCAACGTTTCAACCACATTTCCTCATCATTCTTCTCATTTCTCATATTTTCATTTGAGCCGACAACAACAACATTTTTTGGCATCGTTGCTGAGGACAATGTTTTTTTTGTCCTTGGTCCTCACGAATTTTTTCTAATCATCTAATCTTTCCGTCATTTCTTATCCCATCAGCACAACATTTCCTAACGTCATTTGATCTTTTCATCATCTCATTAATTGTTTCATCTGCACTTTTAGCACCTGGAAATTTCGGTTCGTTTATTGTTTGGGCGGTGACTCCACTTATTCATCAATTATTTCCCAGCCAAGAATCCCTCCCTTATATCCAGTTGTTTTTTCCTTTTGGATCCTAGAGCTAGATTCATGTTCAAGTGGCAACTCTACTTCTTTCATTTCTTACAAGAATTTCTACTAGAAGCTTGCTTCTTGTGCATCTCTTGATTTTCTTGAACAGGGGTCTCTATCTAGAATCCATTTGGTCCCTCCTTATCCCTTTAAGCAAGTTATCATGGATGACTTGTTTACCCCGTGTCATTTTACTAATTTTCTCCATGATATGCCGAAAGAGGCCATTCGTAAATTACCTTTGTTCTCAGGTGGTGATTCAGTCGCTGCTAGAAAGCATCTATGTAGGGTTACTCATACAATAATCAAATATTGTGCTTCCTCCCAATATAAACATGAAGATGTCAAGATGCATCTATTTTCCTTTTCTTTAGAGGGTGATGCTTTGAATTGGTTTCATAATTGTCCTGAAGATTCTTTCGCTTCTTTGCAAGACATCATCAATGCTTTTATAGATAGATATCATGATCAAGGTGGCTCGCCTTGTGCCCCTAATATTATGCAACATAATGAAAGTGATCTTGTAAAGGATCCAACTGTCAATGAAATATTTCAAGACAATTCTCCATATCAAAATGTTCCATCTACTTGTACCGCTGCAAGACAAAGCCATGATAGTGGAAAAGCAAAAACAAGTTGTCAAATCAGTGGCGACAATGAAAGGGAAAATGATAAGCATATTATAGAAGAACTATAACAACTGGTAAAAAATATGCAACTTAGTAAAAAAAAAAAATTGATAGTTGATTATGCCAAGGATATGAGAAATTTATACACCCAGCTAGAAAAATGTGATAAGGGGATGGAAATCATGAAAATTAAACACTCTGATCACGTAGCCAATGTAGTAGTAAAGTGTGATCAAAATATGGAGGCTCATCATGAGAAATAAAGGACTTCCATGCAAAACTATTTACTTGCCATGAGAGAAAAACATGCTAAGGAAATGGAAACCATGAAAGCTAAGCATGACAGGAAAATGAGATCTATGCAAAATTGTTTGATGACCATAAAAGCAGATAATGACAAAGTAATAAAAGATATGGAAGTTGGTCAGATATGTCTTCAGAATACGTTATTGACCATGGAGGAAAACCACGCCAAGGAAGGCAGTGCTATGAAGGTTGAACACTCTAACCAAATGGATGCCATAACAATACACGTACAAAAATTTCAGTGTCGGTCAGAGGATGAAAGAAACAAGGAAACATCAACAGATCAAAAGCCTCCTTATTTGCTGCAGCAAGCTCCATCTTATTATGAGGAGGTCATTTGTTCCATTGAAAAGTGGCTAATTGAAGGTGACCCGGATAAAATGGAGTTAATAAGAGTCAAGTTGATGCTCACGTGGTTAATCCACCAGTCATAAAAGATCAATTTATAACTCATGACACCTATGAGACTGATCCATCATTCTTGACAGAGCAGATGCAGAATGAAGAAAGACATGTCATGCATATCTTACATCATCTGACAGTTTTGAATTAGAATGTTCCACATCATCAGTGATACAGCCTGCCACAAAGAAAAAGTGCAAGAGAAAGAGAATGAGAAAGTGGTTTGATGCATCTAATGGCCGCAAGCAACTTGATATTCGGGTAGGAAAAAGTCCTACAATGTGCAAGATTGGACATGGCGCATTTGAGAAATATCCGACAGATTTGCTTGAAAGCAGGAAAATGCTCAGTATGCACTATATTGAACACATATGATGCCATGTGGCATATTTGTATTGTATATCTAACCTTATACCCTGATATTTCAGTATTTCATTTTGCAATTAGATGTGTTTTTCGTGTTTCTAGATAGTTAATAAATGAAGAGCTTATATCTTTAATGTTCTTAATGTTATATGATGATTTTTTAACGGAAGCTACTTATGTTATATTGTGTGTTGCGTGGATGCAGATTCTGGATTCTCACATTCCTACAGTGCAGCAACGTGTCCCTAAGTAGAGACAGATGTTGACCACTACGTGTCAACGAACCATAACAGTACACCCCATTTTTTCCACAAAAGGGATAGCGCCTGATCGATGTGTCTGTGTCGTTCAGCTATCATTATTAGCCTAATTATCATGTTACAATGTAAACCCATTCTGCACGTATATGATGTAAATAATCTCAACAGATCTGTGTCATGTATGTAATTTCCTAGGTAAACCTACTTTTCTGGTGATTTGAGAATAATCCTAACTATTTGGTTAGGTTATTTTATTACAAATTGCTTGGTCTGCTGGATTATATTTTTGTCGCAGAAATGGGTAGTCTGTGAGGGTCTATTACAAATGGGTTTTCCCCCTTGAGATGTAAAAAATATTAAAATTATGATGTAAAGTTCATTGAGGGTTGGAAAAATAATTATCCCCTCATAGGTTAATTAATTAAATTTTTTGGTCAAAAAATTAATTAAAATCCTAAGCCAGAAATTTAATTAATTCTAGGACCTAAGTAAATTTAAATTCTCCAAAGGCAAAATTCATTGGTCCTTTAGGATTCAAATTTTAAAAGGTCTTGGGACTAAGGTAAATTAATTATTTTGCTAAATTTTAAGCCTTTGGTCCCTAGGGTTTAAGTCAAAGTCAAATTTTTTAAGAAATTAACTCAAAATTTTTATTTTTGAGTTAATTAAAATGCATTTAATTGAAAAAATCCAATTTCCTCAAGAATTCAAAATTTCGACGGATGAAATTTTAATTTTCATCAATGGTTGAGATTGTTTTGACGAGGATCTCTCGAACTAGCCATTGGAAAATTTATCTTTAAATAGGAAGTCATTTGTCAGTCCATTCATCTGATCTTTGAGTCGTGCGATAAGTAAAAAACTCTATTGTAAACTTTTTTATGAACAATAAAAAAGGACCTTGGAGTTAATTTTCGCTAGCGTTACTCTTCACGGAAACACTATAAGATGTATCATTTTTCATGCATAAATTTCTTTTTAGCCATTGATAATAGCTTCTGAAGAGTGATTTGAGTACATGTATCTTGCTTAGTCACTAGGTTTAAGTAATAATTTAAATTTTGAATGTAATAGCAGGTATCTCTATTTGTCTGAGTTTTATTATTGTTTTCTCGCTCTATGTTGATGGTTGAATCGAGTTTTGCAGGAAAGTCTTGATTTTTTTAGATCATCAAGCGTTCGAGGAAGTTTTCAGTTGGACAAGCCAACTCCTGATCCGTGTTTTCTGAAGAGCCCAACTTAAATTGATCTCGGGCTTATCATAAGATTTTTAGTGGTGATGCATGAAGGGTTTTCAGCTTAACACCTCCTGTAAACTTTAAAATTTTAATTTTTTTACATGAGAATTAATAAATTAGGTTGTTGAGAGCCTTAGATTATCATATCTGGGAGCAGAGTTGGACTTGCACTCCTCAGATCTGATAGATCTGCCATTATTGTACATAGATCTGTAAATTATTTTTGGTTTTCTAACTTGGGTTTTTTTGGGTTCTATTTTTATCATTGTATATATCGTTTGGTTGTTTATTGTTGTCTTGCACTTACAGAACTGAAGAAGAAATTTGTGTAGAATCCAAATCTAGGCCTTGGAGGGTAAGATCTGGATCTTTGGGGTTATCAACGTCATTTTGCAGGGATTTTATTCAAAAGAATTTGTAGTCCACGGTTTTAATTTTTTTTTAAATCTACAAATAATTTCACTGATAAATATGAAGCATTAAAACACATCGGCATGAAATTCATTTTTCTGGGTTCATCTCAAGTATTGGGCTAGAGTTTCTTTATTGCCTGGGGATTTCTAAACATAAAATTTTGGATTTGTTTTAACTTTTTATTGTCTTCATCTTGGGGATTTTCTAGAAAATTTAGAGTTTTTTTTTTTATTTTCTGCGGTTTGGTTTTAAAAAATTTTAATCTGGAGAATTTTTGGGTCTTTTTACCCCTGCCTACCTTGCTCCCTATCCCCATCGATTGCAGATCCCCTCATCTATCCAGCTCTCAGCTCTTCTGCTCTGCCTTTTCTCCATATGTTGTCATAAATTCCTTGCCTCTCGTTGCCTAACATTCACGCATATGTCATCCCTTCACCCTATCAGCCTTCCATCCATGCTGCCATACCCTCTGCGTTCTTCTGCCATCTCCATTCTATTGCCATTGCATTCCGTCCAACCTGCAGTTTTTCCCTTCCTGTATGTAACCCTCATATACTCCCTCGCTGCCTGCTACATGCTGCCTATCCGTCATGCTATCCAACCCATCTTCTTCCTTGCTCTGTACCTTCTCCTCTACACGCAACTTCCTCCATCCTCAGAGTTCCTCCATCCTCATACTAAGGGTTGGCTGTTGGTTGGTGGGTTGCCATCCTAATTGTTGAATTATGCCCAATTGCTACCCATTTGCAAAGGAGAAAGGTATTTAAAGGCTAAGTCTTGGACTTGGAATCTCACTTGAAGTAGGCTTCCAACATCAAGGCTTCATTGGTTGTGATGCTCCATTTTCATCTATTTATAATACAATATACATTTTCTTTCCATAAATGTTTCAATTATTGTCCATTTATTGTAATACTCCTTAATATGTTACATAATTAGTATTAGAAAGTCTTATGCTTTGCATGGGTTTGTTGTCTCCACTTGAACTTTCTTGTAGGCACTCATCTACAACAATGAAGAAGATATTGTGAGCTTGGAAGCAAAGGAATCAAGGTTGACATCAAGGATATTAGCATCAGAGGGAGGTAGGAGATCTATCCTCCTTTGCATTTTCTAGTATGAATTAGGAAATATTACATGTAAGTGTCTTCTATTGTTGCTAGATCCTCCCATAGGACTAGAGGGGATCATTCCTATCTGCAGAAAGGATTGC
This sequence comes from Pinus taeda, assembly GCA_000404065.3. Lineage (NCBI taxonomy): Eukaryota > Viridiplantae > Streptophyta > Pinopsida > Pinales > Pinaceae > Pinus > Pinus taeda. Next base: position 41,740 of record APFE030025030.1, on the reverse strand, counting down.
CTACAGAACAAAATGGCGACCCCGTTGGGCAGTACATAATCCTTCAAACCTCCTTTTGTTTTTGGTCTCTTTTGATAAGTTTGGCCAACCTCCTAGTGATCCATAATTTTGATTGTTTATGGATCTACATTCTAAGTGGTGCATTGTTTAGAGTTTCAAATCTGGATCTTTGTCCAATTCTTTTTATTTTTTCCCAAGATTTTCTAGCGCAACACATTTTTTTCTTAAAAACAAAGCACTGTCAGCGTGGATTTTTGTGATTACAGTCACGCTTAAGACCCTGCCTTTCACCGTATACCCGTGCTGGTCCAAAATATTCATAGTTTTTTAGGGATTTTGTCAAAAGATCTAGAATGTCTTGATCTCTAAAGTTTTTCTCCTGCTCTGTTTTCATAGAATTTTGACTGATTTTTGTTAATTTCTTAATGGTTTCCAAGAGTTCTTTCCATGTTGAAGTAGTGAAAATGAACTTTGGTTGAATCTTTAGTTCTTTGGGTAAATCACATCCACTGTTTTGTTGCTTGCATGTGTCGAGGGGATTACTGATTTGTTGTCTGATAAGCACTTTTAGTCCTTTTGAAAACTAGAAAAGAAATTTCATTTGCATTTGTTAAACCTTCATCGCAAAATTGATCATTACTTCTGGAAATTAGATTAGATCACATTGCAATGGAAATTTATTTATGAGATTGTAATTGAGCATAGATTAAATTGCTTGGTGTTGAAAGCTGATAAGTGCATCATGATTCATTTTAAAAAGAAAAAAAAGTCATGTAGGTGAACGTTAGTGAATTAAAATTCATTTACATTTTTTTGGTTGTTCCAATATTGGAATTGTTAATCTGAAAAATGTAGTTAGGAAGCTCTTATTGGTTACATATCCGAGTGTTGCATCAATGTTTGCACTTGTTCCCTACACTAGATAGCTTTCATTCAAAATGAAAATAATGTTTTTTTCAAATTAGTTAGATCATAGGTAAAAGAAACTGCATTTGCATTTGTTAAACCTTCATCTCAAAATTGATCATTACTTCTAGAAATTGCATTAGTTCACATTGCAATGGAAATTTATTTTTGAGGTTGTCGTTGAGCATAGATTACATTGCTTGGTGTTGAAAGCTGATAAGTGCATCCTCATTCATTTTAAAAAGAAAAAAAATCCATGTAGGTGAACGTTAGTGAATTAAAATTCATTCACATTTTTTTAGTTGTTGCAATATTGGAATTGTGAAGTTGAAAGATCTAGTTAGGAAGCTCTTATTGGTTACATATTTGAGTGTTGCATCAATGTTTGCACTTGTTCCCTACACTAGATAAATTTCATTCAAAATGGTTTTTTTTTTTTTCAAATTAGTTAGATCATAGGTGTGTTAAGGTAACATTGAGTTTTGAGCCTTGAAACCGAAACATAATTCAAGATCAACCTTAAAATTCATCTCAATTAACCTAAGGAGCATTTGGAACAGTACCGCAAACATCTAGAGGTCTAGGCTAGAGGCGTGTTCTGACGTTGTTAAACGTAGGAGCTGTCGTTGCTTTTGAGCATTGCATCCCAGGGGTGAAATCTCGTTCCATGTACGTAAGTGTATAAGATCGTTCTCCACATACATTTGTGTATATCGAACGATGCTCCATGCATGAAAAAGTATACGAGAACACTCTCATCGACCAGTTATGCAGTAGACAACACTACTATGAACTGCACTCCCACATATTGTTGAGTATATATTTGGGAGTCCCTTATAGGTTGCTATCCATCCATAGGTAACCGAATCTACTACCTTGTATACCATGGTACACTGAACACAACATTCAGGAAGATTGGATGTCGTATGTTAAGTCCTTGGTTTGAAAATGTGTATATTGAAGTTCACAGTGACTTCGTAAACCCTTTTGCCTAGCTACCCCTTTGTTTTTTTTTTTTTGTCTTTACTTTATAAAATCAATTAATTGATCACAGAACAACATTCTTCATGTGGAAATACTCCTTAGTAGATATTAGGTTGAGACTAATGGCAACAGTTCCTGAGCCCATCAATCAAGGAAACCCCTCTAATGGGAATCCTAGTCCATTTCCTTCTTTTGGAAACATTGTTGCTCCTTATATGGAAACGTTGTCCCTTCCCGAATTTACCATTGGTTTTCTAGTTTGATTATTTTCCCCCCTATGGTTCTGAATGTCCAAACCACTTCTCAACCAAGTTCTCCTCCACCTCAGAAATATCAACCTCCAGTTGATCCTAAAGTTGACCCTTTTCCTTCTTCACCTGTTCAATCTTCTTCCTCTTCTTCCTCTTCGTCTGGTGAAAGTGTTAATGTTAGTAACCACGTGGATAAGAAGAAGAAGAAAAATAATCAAGGGGGCAACCAAGCACCCATTGCTACCGATGAAATTGATGTGAGAAACTTTCCAAGCAAGCCCACAAAGCTAAATCCCCTTGCATGCTTTGTAAGGGTGACCACCTTCTTAGAGATGCTGTAGTATTCCCAAGGTATTAGACGTATGGTCCACAGGCTCACATCAGCGTCTGGAGATCATGCTAGTGATAAACCCTCAACTAGTGATAGTAAGGTCCATGGGAAAAAGGGTAAATTCAAACTTCCCTGTAGGTTATGTGAAGGGTGCCATCCTATCCACCTTTGTCCTTATATGGATGAATCCTCAAAAGTGTTGGACAACCTTAACAACTTCTCAACGTTGTCTTCTGGCTGGTTATCGAAATATTTCCCTTGATCCTCCACTAGTTGACCAAGTGATTGATCAAAATTCATTTCTAATCAATCCCATTCTCTAAATGTGAATCCCATGAGCCCATTCCCAACCAACTGTTAGTTGTGAAAATGGTTGACTTGATTCCACCTTTAGTTGATTGTACATTTCTTGTAGAGAGTGAACTTCATACCACTCAAGTTCTTCTTATTTCTTTAGATTCCAATGAATTAGGGGGAAATTATCCCGTTCCCACGGTACTAGGGGAAATCCTCCCATTCCAATAACACAAGGGGATAGTTCTCTCTCTCCCATGACACCTCCTCCAAGTAGTATTGTCACTTCCTTTATTTGGAGTCAACTGACAGGATATCGTCTTCCTTCTTATGTGTCCTTCTAGATCATAATACAGGCTTATAATACACCCGTACCTAGCACAATCATAGATGAAGGTGCATCGGTTAGTTTTTTGTGCTCAACTACTTGGCAAGCTTTAGATTCTCCACAGCTTGTGCCCATTACCCAAAATCTGTTAACTTTTAACAGAAGAACCAGTCAACTGTTAGGGATCCTTCCTAAGTTGCCTATTACTTTGGGAGGAAAACTCGTCTATATTGATGTGATGGTTGTCCAAGGCCCTTTGATTTTTAATTTACTCCTTGGTCGTGACTATGTTTATGTAATGGGAGATCTTGTCTCTTCTCTCTTTTGTGTGATATGTTTCTCGCATGAAGGAAGAATCATGACCATTGATCAACTTTTTTTCATTGATCATAATTTGACTCCCAATCAACCATATTCCCTAAATGGTCCTTGTATGCAAGTGGTATCACCCCCACCACAGGTTAATTATGTGACCACTTGTTCCATGCCCATGTCTACTAATGATCTAGTCAATGATCTAGTGCATCATGTACTAGGGGCATTGGAGGTTGATCTTTCAATTAGATCCCTTGACATGTATCCCTTCCAAAGCATTGTTCTCCCATCTGATGAGAACCTCTTGGAAGCCATGGCACCTTATGGTCCATAATCAAGGTTCTCAGAGCAGAGTTCCTTGTCTTGTGTCAAGCTCCTTAAAAAATGAAACAAGGCCAGGAGCAAAGTTCTTTGTCTTGTGTCAAGCTCCTTAAAAAATGAGTCAAGGTTCTCGGAGCATTGTTATTTTTCTTGTGTCAAGATCCTTAAAAAACGAATCAAGGTTCTCGGAGCAGAGTTCCTTTACTTGTGTCAACCTCCTTAAAAAATGAATCAACGTTCTCGGGGCAGAGTTCTTTGTCTTGGGTCAAGCTCCTTAAAAAATGAACCAAGGTTCTCGGAGTAGAGTTACTTTACTTGTGTCAAGCCCATTAAAAAATGAAACAAGGTGTCATGAGCATGGTTCTTTTCATGTCCCAAGCTCATTAAAAAATGAAACAAATCCCCTTCCAATTAGAGTCTTTGTTTAGATCTCGTAAATTCCTAGACGAGTCTTTCAGCTGATCTCATATATGAACCTTCATTCCATGCACCTGTTAGTACCCAATAATCTACTTAGGTGAATGAAATGAAGCTTGGGTGGCATGTACCTCGAATTGAGTCATTATGCAGGGGGCATGTAGACTTATCTCAAGCATAGTTTTTCTTTGTTTCAAGCTTGTGTAAAAATGAAACCAATCTCAAGCATAGTTTGTCTCTGTTTCAAGCTTGTGTAAAAATGAAACCAAATCCAAGCATAGTTTTTTCTTATGTTTCAAGCTTGTGAAAAAATGAAACCATCTTCAAGTATCCTCAAGCATAGTTTCCCGTGTTTCAATTTTGTGTAAAAATGAAGCCATTCTCACTTTAACTCTCATGATTGCCATTTTTAGCATCCTGTTTTTGCCAGATGAGCCTTGGAATTCCATCGTCACCATCTCTTTGGCCGATCATACGCTTTCACTTGGTTGTTTTCTCCTTTCATGAGGAACCAGTGTGATGAGTGGCATTATTATCCAACATCTTTAGCTTTACATATTTTGAGCAGTTCCATCATCATTGGAACTAGCTACTACCATTTATACCACTCATTCCTCCAAGAGGAGTTCTCTTTCAGCTCTTTTCAAACTCTCAAAATATGAAAACATTGTTGAGAACTTACCTTTTCTAGCTAGTAAAAGTAAATGAAAACACGTCTACTCAATATAAGTTTAACCCTTTTCCAGATTGAGATAGACTAGCTACGAAATTTTTTTACCTTACTCAAACATGGCTAAGAGGTTCTCTTGAGTATTGTTTTCTACCTTTTCGGACTTAAGAGACTATCTACAAAAAGGGATATCTGGATTTTTCTTTTCCCCTCTTTTTCAAACTCGCTAAAAATGAAAATATGTCGAGTTACCCCTCTGTTGAACTTGTAAAACTAAAAACAACGAAGGACTTGTCACCATGACGAGACCGAGCTACTCCTTCCAAGGGCTTGTTATAAATACTAGGATGGATTCATCCGAAGGATGATCTTATACGATAAGTATATGGTATCCTCTTCAAGCTTGAGATTAAAAATAAAGAGGTACTCGCTAGAAATCATGGGGGGAAATCGAAAGAAACATATATATTGTATTTTATATGAAAGGCAGTATGTCGCTCTTGAACATGACACTTATCTATATCACGTGTTGGGTTTGGGGCACCCTCACCTTATCACTTGGCTTACCGGGTTTAGGAAATTTATTTCGTCTCATTTGATTATATCCTATTATCACCATGACCTCTGATCCTATTTTGAGTCAAATGCTGGCAAATTCCCGAGTCGTGTCACTGATATGTTCAACAGAAGTACCACCTACAAATTCAAACCACACATATCCTATTTGATTTTTTTTGTATCAATCCTAATTCACTCTTGCCAACATTGCCAAATCCTATGTTTTGTGTTGATGATGTGGGAAACATTATGCCCCCATTTGACTGATCACTTCTTGTCGACTCCAACTCATTATCTGGGAAGATGATCTAGGAACTCCCTTTCAGTACCTTGGAGCTTACATGCCTCAATTGCACGTTCTTCGCATTCGATGATAGGTTCACATCATTGGCCTTCAATCGAATGATTCTGCGAGTGTTCGACTTCAGCTTCATTGTTCACACTTGTGGATTGTGTTGTTGTACCTTGACAGCCATCGTCATCATTGGTGGTTTCTCTTGTTCATATTAATGATTTCCTTCATTGACCAGTAATCAGGTGGTTTCTACCATGTTCGACTCTGGCACATCTATTCACATGGTGAGATTCATATTTGCTTGAATCGAGACAAAGGTGAAGACCCTGGGTTTCGTTTGAAAAATTCAGGTTGCGTGGATTTATTAAGTATTCGTGATTGTAAACATGATCCTTTCTATTTAGATGGCATTGTCCATGTCGTGGATCCATGTATTGTTAGACATACTTACATCAGAGATGTCAAATATATTGTATTATCTTTGATTTGCAAGTCTCGTGATGGTGGCTCTCTAAGTCCTTGCCTTTGCTTGTAAAGCACTTCAACCATCACTTCTCATTCTGACTTCATGCTTTAGGGGGCATCTGTTAGATAGTATTTTGTCGCACTCCCAGTCTCATAGCATGATTTGTTGCACTTTGTGTCATCAATGCCATAAAGTGTCATAAAGTGATGAAAGTTGTTGCAAACAATGTTTTCACCATGACACATGTTTGTGGTAATTAGAAGAATAAACCTTAAGAAAAGGAAGAAAATTTGCCTTGGAATAATTTTGAATAACTTGTAAAAATACCTTGTTTGTAAGCCCAACGTGTTTCCTACAACTAGTGTCTCGTGCTAGTAACTTTTGGAATTATACATGACTAGCACTGCTAGAGCAATTTTTATCAAGCAAAACCACGTTGATCCTCTTCAAACAATTTTTCCTAAAATGAAGGAGAATCTTCCCTTACTAGAAAGCTCGAGAATGGCGATGTGGTTTCAAGTAAATGAATATGGGAATGAGACCTCCCATTCTCGGCCCTTGATCCTATTTCCATGGATATCTCCCTTGAGATGTGGAACTCCTCCCTCTTTTCATGGATCCTCAACTCCCTTTCCTTCCCTATAAATGAATTTCCCACCATCCAATAAGGGTTGGCTTTTGGTTGGTGGGTTTCCATCCTAAGTGCTGAATTATGCCCAATTGTTGCCCATTTGCAAAGGATAAAGGTGTTTGAAGACTAAGGCTTGGACTTGGAATCTCACTTGAAGGAGGCTTCCAACATGAAGGATTCATTGGTTGTAATGCTCCATTTTCGTATATTTATAATACAATATATATTTTATTTCCATAAATGTTTCAATAATTGTCCATTTATTTTAATACTCCTTGATCTGTTACATAATTTGTATTAGAAAGTGTTATGTTCTACACGGGTTTGTTGTCTCCACTTGATCTTTCTTGCAGACACTCATCTACAACAGCGAAGAGGAGATTGTGATCTTCAAAGCAAAGGAAACAAGGTCGAAATCATGGATATTAGCATCAGAGGGAGGTACGAGATCTATCCTCCTTTGCATTTTCTAGTATGAATTAGGAAATATTACATGTAATTCTAATCTGTTGTTGCTAGATCCTCCCATATGACTAGAGGGATCATTTCTGTCCGCGGAAAGGGTTGCCTACACAACACAGTGGTGAGGGAAAAAATAAGATAAACTTATTTTTTCTTATCTACAACATTAGTTTCCTCATACCAGGAGTTTTTCGATATTTTGGGAGGATGACCATTTCCATATCGAGCAACAGAAGCATTCCTCTTTCCTTTGTTGTTGAACTTGTTGTTCCTTTAATTGACATTGCCTTTGTAGTTGTTGTGGTTCTTGTTGTCGTCATCCCTTAGAGTATCCTTCTTCTGAAGACACTCTCTATCATAGTGGCCAAACTTGTTGCAATTGAAGCATCCTCCTTTTCTTCCTTCTTTGATTCTTGGCTTAAATCCTTGACCTTGTCTTCTTGGACCAGCATTGTTCTTCCGTTTAGCATGAGCAAAGAAAACAGTAGGATTATTTCCATTTGAGGGCTTATCTCTTTCCATCATCCTTATTTCTTCTTGAGTGCATCTAGATAATAATTCATTAAAACCCAAAGTATTGTCATTGTTAAGGATGGTGGTGTTAAACGCATCCCATTCTCTTGTAACTCCAAGTGCAACAAAAGTGAGCTCCTTATCACCAACAACTTTCCAATAGATAGGATATCATTATTGATTTTGGTAATCCTCATGAAGTAGGATTGAATGGACTCTCCTCTCTCCATCTTGATTTCTTTCAACTTGTTCTTGAGAAATAGGACTTGATTTGCATTATTTACTTTGAACATCCCAATCAACATGTCATACATCTCCTTAGATGTTTCCAAATCATAAATATAGGCAACCAAAGGCTTTTGAATGGAATCTACAACGGTTTTCTTAGCTTGGACCTCACCTTTCTTCTACTTTGATTTTGCAGTAGCGGGTGCATTTGAAGGAGGCTCCACCGCTCTTCCCTTTACATAGTTCATAGCATCATTCTCTTCCAAAGTCAAATCCAGAGACATCTTCTATGCATGATAGTCTGGTTTGTCCTTAAGATTCTCCTTAGATTTGAAGTATGATGTAGTCATCATTGAGGCTAGCTCCAAATTATTGTCCAACAACTTCCCTTAGTGATTTCTTTTCAAACTCATGCTTGGGCTTCGTCTTCACCTTGGCCCTCATACCATGTTAATTTTAGATAACAATGGTATATTCTATGCTTAACACAATTTACTTCAATGTTCCTTTAGGAGCCCAATAACAATTTCCAATTATTTCCAATAGCAATCACATTGACAGTAAATGCAAATATAACATAAAACAAACGCAGAAGACAAGCCAAGACAAGAGGACACCAGATTCAGTGGATGCTATGGTAAAACCCCAATGTGGGGAAAAGACCATTTGATAAAATCTTCTTATTATTATTCAATATTTCAGCAAAGAGAGAGAGTACAAGATTCAAATAGACTAGCCCAATACAAAGTCAAATAAACCCTGTCAAATTCTGCAGTCGAACTTCAACCCTAACAAAAAAGTCAACTTTAGTCAAAACAATCGTAAAACACCTCCTTTGAAGCTTGATCAAAGGTAATCCAATTCGGCCTCCAACATTGATCAAATTCAACCCAAAACAGTCACAAAAACAATGGTCAAACTCGGTAAACGCAGGTTAAACAACTCCAAAATCCTCGATTCCTGTGCTATTCAATGCAGCCTAAAGAAACCAAAAGTTTTCCCTTGAAACCACAGTCAAAATAGGTCAAAATATCATCAGTCAATGTTGGTCATGAATTCTAAAATTCAGCCTATAATTTTCTGCCATGGAAAATCGTCATCCTTGCCACATGTGTGAGAGAGAGAGGCTGCCCCAAGCTATACGAACCAATCTGATGAAGAAAGAGAGAAGAATGTGGGAGTAAATGATGTCCAAATGAAGTGTGAGGTCTCTTATATTTATACACTTCCTTGTGGGTGAAGAGACACATCCATTGGGCTTATTGAGCCTACATTAAGCGAATGCCAACCTAAAGAATTTTCACATGTGTGCTCTTAAATTCAAAATCACAGTTTTTCTTGTCCGAATAAGATGATATTTATATCAATCTTGGACCTCTAAAAAATAGGAATCCAATGAAATCATAATCTCCATCAAATGAGTTGTCGCAAGGTGGAATTTGGCACTAGTTTCCAATTTTAACATATAACCATAATTCAATAGGGGACATCCCATGTGACTAGGATTGAGGATACCCCCCGCCCCTTTCCCATTTAAGGTGAGGGAACAAAACCATGGTCAAAGACCTTCCTTCTTCCAAGTCAGCCAATAATACATTCCCAATGAAAGAAAAGCATAAGCTCCCGATCATAGAATGAAAAACATACCTTTTGGGCTAGATTTCTCACCTTCTAACATATGCTTTTGATATATGGGTGAGGGGAACTTATTCCTGCTCCTCTTAAACCTGCACCTACTTCTATGGAACTTGTACCTGGTTCTACTTCTTCCCATGGTCTGTACGCTTTCATGTCAACGTATATAGACCATGCTCTCTAGCTCCAATCACAATCCCTGTGGAGCTAGAGCCTCTGGGCTTGAGTCTCGATGTTGAGGAATGTTGGAGAGACAGTTGCAATGGCTAGGAGTGCCAGATTTTGAGTGTAGAGAATAGTTGGCAGCAGTGCAAATGGCACAGAGCAGAGGTCAGTAGCAGCGCAATATGTTCAGAGAATCAGTGTAGAGACTAGCAGTAGTCAGGTTTCAACATTCACGTGCTATCATACTAAACACAATTAGTTCAGTAATTTTGGATGTTTTTCTGTTGCTATAAGCAACAACTTGTAGTGCAGTTGCAGTTGGCAGTGGCAATGCTGGCAAAAACATAGATGCAAAACTTGAGAGGGAGTTGTAGTACGAATGCAATGTTGACAGTGGCAGTGTCAACAATAGTACAATTACAACATCAACGCAGTAGTTGGTGGACAACATGTCAGACATCAACAGGGCAAAGGATGATGCTTCAGAGTTAGAGTAGTATGCAACAACAGTATATTGCTAGAGCACATTCCTTGCTAAGAGGGAGTGTTGATTTTGGGTAGCATTGGATGTGCCCTAGGCCTCATATTTTATAGGGAGGCTTGGGAACATGTATTCCAAAGAACCCAGAAAGCATTTTGGGAAATTCCACCTAGAAACGATTTTATTAAAATAATTAATATTTTTAATGGAGTAAGTCTAAACTTAGGAAAATTAAAATATTAATGGGTATTAATCTAATTGTGGGTGTAACTTCTAGAAGAAGATGGAGATCAAGCCAAAAAAATCTGAGCCTTTGATTAGGATTTAATCTAGATCATTGGTTATCCAACAAAAAGATATAAGAAGGGGCTTGAGGGTCATTCAGAAAACACACCGAGAGATCAAGAGATCAATTTTTTGAAGTGAGAAGTTCTCAGGAGGAAATTCGATTGAGGAGATTTCTTGCAGTTGAGGGGCAGGGATGGCATCTAGAGAGAGAGAGATTTTCTCAACTGGAGAATCATCAGTAGAGAGAGGCAAAGAGTAATCCAACAGTGGCAGTGCTGAGCCAAAGGGGATGATGCAAAGCCATGCAGAGGCATTGCATAAGCCAAGAGGGAGTCCAAAATTTGCAGAGGGAATTCGAGTTTTAGAAGTCGGGAGATGGGGTGTGAGATCGGGAGGCAAAAATCAAATCTCCTGGCCAACAAATCGACTATCTAGAGGATTGACGCTATCCGCAAAATGCTTGAAATTAGGCTGACGCAGATACTATGCAGAGGCAACCTGAAAAGTTGGGGGAAATCATTTTGGGGCTGGATCAGCCAGGATTTCCAGTGATACTGTGAGGTAATCTCACAATTCTTTCTATCAGTATTTCTCTCTCTGTAACTGAATAACCTGAGAGGTATTTAGAGATGTATTCAGAATTTTCTATTGCTTAATAATAATAAACCCTCAGAACTGCTACACCGGTTTTCCGCCATTGGGTTTTTCTAGGGACATTTGTCCAAAAATAACAATGTCTATTGTGTTGTATTTTCTTTCCTGCTCAGTATCTCGTTTCCGCTTATAATTTAATTAAGTGAATATTGTAGTGTATTTTTTACGATATTTGTCATAGAAAACTGCAAGTAATTTGTTTAAAGGAATTTCACAAATAAGAGTAATATCATCAGTTGTTGCAATAGGGGTTCCTGGATTTTCAAAATGCTAGCTTTGCTCTAGAAAACGGTTGTAAAAATAATGCATCCATCTAGAGATCTTCTCTGGAAAAATACTAGGTTGCTTCCTTTGCCTCTTGAATCCCACGATCTAGAGAGATCAAATTTTTCTGCCTCGCACTTAGAAAAACTGAATGTCCTCAAGAAATTCAGCCTCTTGGCCAAGGAAACTATGCTGCTTTTGGGGTTTCAATCTACTTCCCACACTAAACAATGAAACTCCCTCTTCCTTCATAATTAATCTCTTTGGATGATCAGTTGCTCTCTTATACCATGTTAAAAATCGGAAACCTAAATTCTATTGCAGCAACTAGAAATAATTATCCTAATTGTTAAATTAATTTTAACAATTTATTTACTGTTTTCTACAACAAATATTTAATTAGTCACACTGCAACCTACATAATTAAAATTGCAGAAGAAACAAATGTTGGAAGAAATGCTAGCAGACACACATAAATTAATATAGTTGTTTTTGGACCAATGTCCCCGAGAAAACCCAAATTGGGAAAATAGGTGCAGCAGTGAAATCTGAGTACATCTATAGATGGCCAATTGGAAATCCAAACAACAAAAAATTTGAGTAAAATACTAAAGGGAATTACCCTTCATCAGCCTATGTGTTGCTCTATGTAGATGGCTGGATGAATTTCTTTGGACTGGGCTCGGATGAAGTCGTTCTACCTCTAGATGCTGAGAAAATCGCCTCTCCAACCCTCTAGTACTCCTTCCTGGCCTGTTGAACTGAGAATGAATTTTTCTCCTCTCCAAATTGATTTGCTTGACTAAATCACTGTGCAATCCCTCAGTGTTGCCTCTCTGGGATAATTCGACTCACTTGTTGTTGCCTCCTCGGATCTGGAAAATATTTCCTCCGGCTAATTGTCCCTGCCCCTCAATCACTACTTCAATCTCACTGGCTCTCTCTTTGGTAACTTATTGTTGCTACTTTGGAAATCAATCTGCTCATGAAATTGAATTGCCAAAGTGATTTCTCCAAGCCCCATTGACTTCTTCTTATAATTCTCTTTTTATGCTTCAACGACCAAGATTAGATCTTAATCGATGACTGGGATTAACTTGAAGTTGATCCATGTGAGTTTCTAGAGAATTCACACCTTGACTTAATTAATTTTGATTAATTAGTCATATTCCCCAGGTTTAGACTTAGGAAATATTTAAAAACTAACTAATAATCTAATTAAGTCATTTCTAGGCAGAATTTCTAGAAACGATTTATGGGTTTTGGAGTTCTCATGTATTCTAACCTGTCCACAAAATTCAAGGCTAGAACACATCTGATGCTACAAAACTAATATTGATCCCTAAGAAACTTTAGAATAATGTAGTGTTCCACGGGGACACGTCCCCCAGGGTAGGGTGCACGCACCCATGCACCTAGGACAGGGGGACGTCTGGGGAAACGTTTCCCCAAGTCCCCCTTTTCGGGAGACGTGGGGGGGACATTTCCTGAGTGTGGGGGATGCGACTCCCCAAAAGGGGGACACTTGGGCATCCCCCTCAAAATGGTTTATGCATCCCCCCTTAAATTTCTTGTAAACAATGATTTATGACAGGGGAAACCTAATATTTTATCATATTTCCCTACTAATGCTATGCAATTCATGGTAATGTTAAATTCATTTTCATCATTTTACTTAAATTTTTAACATTACCATGAAATGACTCGGGATGTTTGAGAGTGGTTCCGACCTCATTAGATTTGGTATGGAGAAAGTAGAATTTTAGATCTCGCTCAAAATCTAGCAGACTTAATAGTTTTTTGGGAATTCATGATTCGATAGATTACAATGTTTCCGTTGCATTTTGTCATGTACAAGGGTATGGAATTAGTATATAATCAAGAGCACCAAGCCCTTTGTGTACTTTAGAGAGACTTTTAGACTCATCACTCCACTGTTTGTGAGTTTTAGTTATATCAATTTACTATTCCATTATTCAGATTTTAGTATCTATTATAGTCTATTTTTCTTATTACTAATTAGATTCTAGAATGATGAATGATGAATTTTAATTTTAAATCAATTTATAATCTAGAATGATGAATGATGAATTTAATTTTAAATCAATGTAGATTGTAGAATGGTGAATAATGAATGATGAATATGGATTAAGAGTATTTCGTTATTGAATTTCGTGGTCTATGGATGAATCATGTATGTATAATTAAGGATGATGAGTATGGATCAATGTATTTCATTACTTAGTTCAATTATGTATGTATCATTGTGTTTATGCTTTCATTATTGAATATGAATTTGAAATATATAT
>APFE030025030.1:0-20116 GCA_000404065.3 Pinus taeda | reverse complement strand
AGGGGATCGATTATGAGGAGACCTTTGCACCTGTCACAAGGTATTCTTCCATACGGACGATTCTTGCTCTCTCAGCGCAGATGGGATGGCACATTCATCAGTTGGATGTGAAGACTGCATTCCTTCATAGAGGTTGGAGGAAGGAGGATTCTACTTCAGCGGAGGTAGTGGATGCCACTGGTTACCAGCAATTGGTGGAGTCGCATGTGTGCAGGCTCAAGAGAGGCACATCGAGATATGGATTAGATGAGGTGAAGCTATGTGGCTTCATGGATGTAGATTGGGCAGGGAGCTCAAGAGGCCAAGTATATGGCAACATTGACATCAGGTACCATCATATCAGAGATTGTGTGCAGCGGAGGATCATGTTACTTTCGTACATTCCAACGGAGGATCAGGATGCTGATATTCTGACGAAGGCTCTCACCAGGAGAAAATTCGAGTACCACCGAGGCAGAATAGGGGTTGCTGATAATCCATATCTTGTCGAGAGGGAGTGTTGAGATTGCAACAAGATGATGGAGCTTAGTGAAAAGAGTCGCCTTCACTAAGTGGGCCCGCAGGCTATTTTTGGCGCAAGTCTATTTTTAGACTATGTCTATTTTTAGACATATGGATCATGTCTATGGATTGCCAGTTGCTGTTTATGGATGATTGATCAAGTTGGGAAAAATAGATGGACTTCTATTTTTAGACCACAGCGGAGTGACTGCGTCTAAATATAGAACAGTCAAATATTATTAGCTCATAATAATATTTAGACTATAAACTTTGTCTTATTCTCTTGGAGCACTTCAATTTGAGCTACAGAGGTGGCACATGCAGCTGTCAGAAGGAAATACGTGGTTGCCTTGGAATTATCATCAGTTCTTGAGCAGGTATTGAGCAGCGGAGGCAGGCAAGTAGCGAAGGATATTTGAGCCAGTGATTGATTCAGATCTGAGCTGTATTGTGTGTAACAGAGGTGGAGATACTTCTGAGAAGTATTACGCTGTGTAATGTTACATGACTCAATCATTAATATACAGATAGTTGGGGTTTTTAGCGAGATGCTTTCCCCAGGATACATACTGTGTTAATGTGTGAATGCTCTTGATGTTTTATTGTTATTGATGCTTCTATATTGATGATCAACATAGAGGAGCTTATGTATTGTGTATGTTTTCCGCAATAGTACATGATCAGGATAATCTCTGTTGAATATGTGTTAAATTATTAAAAAATTTCTACAGTTGTAATATATAGTGTCTCAGAATTTGATCAAGGCCCATCTTGTAGAGATGTCCTGCGATTAGTTGATAATCTGTTGCCCTTACTATTAGATGTCGCTTCTATGTTGCCATGTACCCCTCCAGGCAGTACCTTGTCGTTAGTAGCCCAAAAATTTCTTCTAAGTAGTATGAAATTTCCTCTATTATGAATAAATTAGCATTTGGTAATTGATCATCTATTGGCCCTTCATTCTCTCCTAACTCCAGTCTTGAAAGGTGATCCAACCCCACATTTAGCTTTCCGGGTTTTATGGCTACCTCAAATGTGAATTCTTGAAAGAGTAATAACTAACAACATATTCTACCTTCCAATACTAGTTTGTTCACCAAATACTTTAGTGTTGAATGGTCTGTGAAAAATTTAAATGGCACTCCCAACAAGTAATGCTTGAATTTTTGTAGAGAGTAAACCATGGCCAGTGCTCCTCTCTCTGTTTTGATATAGTTTCTTTTTGCTGTTGAAAATTTCCTGCTGGAAAAGTACTCTGGGTTATCCATATTTCTCTCTCCCAGCTGCTCCAGTACTACTCCTAGTGTGATCCCTGATGCATCGATGTGTACATGAAATGTCTTATTCCAATCTGGGTATACAAGGATAGGAGCGCTTACCAGTTTCTCTTTCAACTTATTCAACGCTTCTTGGTAGGCCTTTGACCAAGTGAATGCTTCCATCTTCTTCAGTAACCTCTCCATAGGGGTTGTAATTGATGTGTAATTCCTGATGAATTGTCAATAATACCCCATATGGCCTAGGGTGGACCGCAACTACTTTATATTATGTGGGGGTTCCATGTTAATGATTGTCAAAACCTTTGCGGGATCTACCCACACTCCATCTTTGCAAACAATATGGCCCAATAGTGTTCCGAATGGAGTTGCAAAGATGCATTTTTTTAGATTCAAGGAAATTTTCAACTGTCTACATCTCTCAAAATATAGACTGTCCAGCCATCCATGTATATCTCCAAGAACCTATGATTATAGTCTCTGAATGTAGATATAACGATCCTTGAGAAAATAGTTGGTGCGTTCTTCAACCTGAATGGCATTACATAATAAGAATATGACCCCCATTCTATTGTAAACATTGTCTTCCTCTTTTATTCCTCTGTTATTTAGACCTGGTGGTAGCTTGAAAACCCATTAGTGAATGAATATGCTTCATTTCCCGCTACATTTTCCAGAACCTCATCACTAAATGGTGTTGGGAATGGATCATGCACACATTCATTTTTCAAACTTCGGTAATCGACACAGACTTTGATGTCTGTCGTGTCTTTCTTGTTTTGTATAATGATTGGACTAATCCATTCTTCTTTGTCCACCGGGAATATATGTCTGGCTTCTAGAATATTTCCTATCTCCCTCTTGACCTTTTATTTCACTCTTGGGTTTAGCCTATATGGTCTGTGTTTTAATGGACAGGCATCTCATTTTAGCACAATCTTCATCTCTCCTATGTCCCCTTTTATCCCTTTTAGCTCAGATACCAAGGCTGGAAATAAGTCTTGATATTCCTACACTAGGTCGAAGATATCCTTTGTTTTTTTGTTCATCCCAGTAATCTCTGAGGGATGCCATCTAGGGTTTATCATTTGATCTGATGTTATGCTTTCTTAACTTCAACAGGAGTAGATGTGTAGACCCTCTTGTGGGACTTTCTTGAATATCTCTTTCCCCTTCTATTTCTTGAAAGGTTAGGTGTTAGAAATAATACTAAGGGGGGGGGTGAATCAATATTTACAAATCAATAACTTTTTCATTTACATAATCAGATTTATATACGCTACTTTAGTGAAGGGAACTTGCGTGTGCACACAACTATTCTTAAGGAAACCAACATATATCCAATGAACTTATGATTCAATTAATTCATCCTATGTTGATCTTTAATAAATGAATAGTACTTTATTAAACATTAAATAGTAACCATGTGCAGTAATAACAGAATACACCATCACACATAAGCAACACACATGAACACCAAGATTTAAGGTGGAAACCCAATGCGGGAGAAAAACCACCTACTATTGTTGTGTCTGTCTTCTTTTAATATAAAGAATAATCTATTTACAATATTTTACTAGTGCGGACTCATACCAATACGTAGGAACCCACCTGCAGAAGGCTACAACCTTCTCTCGTTCTCGAGCTTCTACTGGAAGGGAGCTACAACCCCTAGCTCTTGTACTAGCCAATATGTTTACTAGTACACAGGAACTAGCCTACAAAAGGCTACAACCTTCACTCATTCTCCAGCTGCTACTAGAAGGGAGCTCCAACCCCCTGATCAAATCACCAGCCACCACTCGCAGTAAGCTTCGACTTCCTCACTAAAGGCTCCAACCCTTAGTCTCCTCCAGGGACCATGTTTCATGAATTTTCATATTGGATACTCCTGGTACACCACACTACAATATGAAGGCCACATTTCATCAAATTTTCACACTGGATCCATTAGTAACATTGAAGCTCAAAATCAATCACCATTGCAATACAACCATCAAATACATCTGCATCCACCAATCAGTGAAACCCAATCATCAATATATGATATAACTGAAGCAATCAACCACTAAAACCTCTTAAACTATGACACATCTGAATCAAATGATCACTGAACCTTTGACACAACTGAATCAACCATTCATTCAAACTTAATCAAATTCAAACAGTCAACTGGAACAGATAGATCATTGTAACCAATACATAGATTTGAACCCAGAATACTGCATCAATAACCAGAACTAACTGTAACCTCAAAAGGCATGTGTCAAAATGTATACGCTTCTTTAATGAAGAAAACCTGCATGTATACGCTACTTCATTTTGCCCAACCTGCTTATACCTCTAAATATATTGAATCATAAAACCTATGAACCACAAATTTTACCAATCAGTGACATTCTGAAGATCTATTGTCATATTACGAAGTTCTAAATAGATAGAAACAAGGATCACCCTTCTTTCTCAATCAATCAGTCAATCAACTAGACTCAATCTGCTTATACAATCAATTTTATTTTTAGATCTAATGAATATATCATTGAAAAAAAGTAGTAAGACAAAAAAACTGATCTGATAGATCAGTCATCCCTGAACATTAAGGTTTTATTTTGCATACACTACTTGGAAGAGTCGAACTAGCGTGTATACACACCTTCACCAAATCAAACTAGCGTATATATCTGCAAATACTTACTTATAAATTTGATGCAATTCCAGACTTCAGATATACCCAGATCATCACATATAAAGGATAAAACATGCGTTATCCATCAGATCTATCCTATCCATTATCAGATCACATAATGATAAGTCATTATGATCCTGATCCATCATTCGATCTCATCCATCATCAAACAATCAGGTGCATACTTATTCTAGATCAAGAAAAGCATCAGAAACCAATAACATGCCTATTTTATTTTGATCTAACAGTTCATAAGATATTAATTACTTGTGCTCTTAGCCCTTTGATATTCTCCTTCTTATATACTTAGATCCTTTGTCAATACCTCAGACCAGGAACCTCGGACCAATACCTCGGACCAAAACCACACTTAGGATCTGTGGTATTATTGGACAGAATCAAATAGTCATTACTCCACTCAATATTGTAGGCATGGTATTGACCCCTAGTATTGTCTCCTCCTAAATTTCCTTGATTTTCCAACATATACATGCTTTTCTTCTTGTGAAAGTGCGTGTATACATATACACTCTTTTTGTTCTGTGAACCGGCATGTATACATTGTTTGACTAAGTGGACCTACGTACACATCTTAAACTACTTTTCACCATCCTTTACCTTCAAATTATTCATTCTGATTAGTAGACTTTAGTTCCATCTTCCTATTCTTCTGTGCCAATTCCATGTTACCTCTGAATAGACTTGTTACACTGAGATTTGGCGTATAACTTCTGAAATGATTCCTTTGAACTGCCGTGCATTTTGTCACTTCTGTAAACACAACTTCCATGCATTCTGTCCCATCTGATATCTCTCCTATAGAGTCATCTAGTTACATAGATTCATTTAGTTACCATATACAAGTGAGTTGTTCTGATACAAGTGGGTTTCCATAAAGTACAACACATGCATCATAATGCCAACATCAGGTGTTTTAATCCTTATAAACCATCCTCGCCTAGTTCTGCATCTACTTTGTCACAAGACATATATTCTAGATAACCTGCTTCATAAAAATACTGTAGAAACTTCTCATCCATGCAACCTTACCATAGTTTTCCTAGAGTGAACATGATCCTTTTGATGGAATATAAGGTTTCAATCATGTGTCGTTCAACATCTTTGAATGAGAAGTTGTTTTTGAACTAGCTAGCCATGATATGCCAATCCGATGTCTGCCTACGAAGTTCCTCCTGTATGTACCATGCTTGCGGGATTGTACCTAGAGTGTTATAAATATATCCACCCATAGTTCCTTCAAAACCTTTTCTCTTTCCCAATTTTTTATGCAGTCTTCTAAATGCTTCTTAGGATCTAAATTTCCTCTATACTTCACTCTATTCTATGGCCAATCTTCTTCTTGACTAAACCTCTCTCTCATGGCTCAATTTATGGTTCCCCATTCACGCAATGTGTTGTAGTGTGCTCTCCACCACCTTTCCGGGGTGGCGTGTAACGCGATGTCTAATAATGGAACCTTGTGATCTTCTCTTATATCTCTGTCTACTTTGTTTAAAAAAATGTCTACTAATTCAATACCATGAAATTTGGGATAGTCACTTACCTCTACCCCTATCTAGTTTATCCTGCATATCTTTGTGCAGTGTCTGGTATCAATTTCGTATCCCCCTTGCTACCATGCATCCCATGTGGCCTATGAACCATATTTTGAACTTTGAATATTCCTCCAACTGATTGATCCTCTTGCCATAGGATTTATATAATCTTTTCTCTTTCTTGTCGTTAGCCTATATAGCTAGTCTAGCATTCTTGACTCGTCCCTGTCATCCATAGGTTCCATGAACTTGGGTCCTTGATATGGATCCAAGGGTTGTATCACCCGCATCCCTTCTGCTTCAAATATCATTAACTCTTTCTTCAGGTCAATGACAACATAGTTTTCTTATGCCCAGTCGATACCCAAAAGTTCTGGGTATGGGTCCTTGTCACCCATTATATCAATCACTTCAAATTTAGTATGTGTTTTTACTCCCGTTACATCCACCTCTACATCTCCCAACCTTCCAATAGGAAAAATACAAAATTGATTTTCCATCCTCAATTGTATTAGTGAATATTTAAGTTGCAGCTTCCCTAGTTCCTCCCATGTATTTTTGGGTAAAATGTTTACATCCGACCCCAGGTCTAGCATCATGTCCTTGATCTAGAATCTTGCAACCTGAGCATCGATCCAGAATTCCCTTCCAAATCTCTTTTTATTCTACCGCACTCTTCTTCTATGTCTTTCTCACAAGTTGGCAGATATTAGTTCTCCTTTCTCTTCCTCTTCTGGAAATACCATTTTCAAACTTCTGCGCAACTCCTTCAACATCTTCTCATCATCAACGATCTTCAGAAATAGCTTAAACGATTCTTCTATCAGTCGAGCATTATTGAGTGTGCGTTTTTCCTGTTTCTAGGTTCCCTTTATCTTTGTCATTCCTTCAAATAATTTAGTTGCTTCCTGATAATAATATTTTTGTTGTGTGGGGTTATATTATTTCTTCGGGGATGCTACCCAAACAATTGAGGGTGGGTTCTCCGTACCCTGATCTTCCCCTATCTTCTTTCCTCCTCTTGTAACTATATTTATGTTAGTTATGCGAAGAGTGTCATTAGTACGAGGCTCTGCATTTATCATATTGGCCCCTCTTTGTCTAGTCCTCTCTTCCCATTTTGCAATGCGTTCAGTGAAATCCTCTGTGGCATGTGTGTTGACCCTGCATTGTGAACACCATGGTCTTCTGGGGAGCGTACATTCTCTTGTAACATGCCCCTCCTGATCACAATTATATCATATTATGGGACCTCTCCCTCCCACTCTTCCTCCTCTCATATTTCCTCCTCATCCTCCCCTGATAGATTCGT
Organism: Pinus taeda; assembly: GCA_000404065.3. Lineage (NCBI taxonomy): Eukaryota > Viridiplantae > Streptophyta > Pinopsida > Pinales > Pinaceae > Pinus > Pinus taeda. The sequence goes on along the minus strand of APFE030025030.1, from coordinate 12,784 downwards.
TGAATCTGAACGTAGACCTGTCCATCCGCTCTACTAAAGCATCTAATTCCCTACACTGGTCAGTGTGATCCATTGTGGATGCACAAAATTCACAATAGTTATTATTTGGTACATTGGAGTACTTTTGTAGTATTGGGCATACTCGTGGTAAATGTCCATAATTCCCACAGATTTCATAGTATTCTTGTGTATTTCGTCCTGGGAAAACTCCTTGCACTCCTACTGCCACAACTCTTGCTTTTGGTGGGGTTCTTGATGGTCCTCCAGTTCCCCATAAATTGTTGATGCCTCTCAACCTTGGGCATTCTGTCACAACATGTCCTTCCACCATGTAGTGAGTACACCATACGTTAGGTTTAGCTAGCCAAACTGGTTGTAGATCTTTTAGTTTTTCCGTTAAGTTGGCGATCTGATTTTGGAGGCCCATGATTGACGGGTCCTGAAATCCCACCCCCAATACTCATGCAGGTATCCTACCATGGCCTCTATATGTGACACTTGTTCTAAATCATCTTGGAGAGTCCCAATATTTTATTGTGTCAATGGTGTTATTGTAAGGGGTTAAAGTGACTTGATGAAGAAGTCTCTCTGATGAATAGGATCTAAGGTGTAGCTCATCTTAGAAATAGCATTCTTAAATCTCTGCATCATTTCCCAAGAAGTTTCACCTTCCTTCTACTTAATTTACCATAGTTATGATAATCCTTGTTGGTCAGTCTGAGGTACTTTGAATTCTTGTACGAAGCCTCTGTTGATATCATCTACTGTGGGATTCTGGTTCTGTTTTTCCCATTTTATAAATCAACGTAGAGCTCTCTCCCTCAACATGGTCTGGAACTCAATTGATTTGAAATTATCTGGCATTTGACGTGCTCTCCATATAGCTTCACAAAGGTACTAGTTTTGTTATACGCCTTCATTTCCTCTGCCAGAAAATTCAGGATATCTAGTGAAAGATCCTACCATGGTTACCCGAGTGTGCGCCAGCAACATAAATCCTTTGTTTCCAGGCTTCTGAGATCCTTGTAGTCCTAAATTACTAACACTGCTAATTCCTCTGTTGTTTATTGTGTTAAAGGTTTCCTTATACTTCTCATGCACGTTGTGTACTCGCATTTCTTTAGCCAACTTACCAACAAGTTTATCAGGGTTATTGTCAAGAACCAGGGGAAGGTTAGGGTGGATACTACCTATACTTCGGGGATTATGTTGCTGAACTCTTGTGGATGTTTCATCTTTGACGAATAATCTTCTCATGACATTACCCATCTCATCTTCCATTTCCTCTTCGCAATTGTTAAGAACCTTTTCCTCCAACATATTTCTTGCAACCTATAAGGGAGAGTCCCTGTCATTATCTTGGATTCTGTTCCTCCAATCGGCATTCTTGTCTTGTCTTACACCTTTCTCCATTCTCTTTCCTTCTTCTGAACCCCCTGACACTGCTCCTGCCTGGTGGGGTCTTGTCCATCCCTCTTTCAGCATTTGTATTGTTCCCTCCTACCACTTTTCAGCTAGTAGTGCTCTCATTTGCGCTCTAATATCTCTAGCCTTATGGAATCCTTCTATGTCCACTCGTTCAGCAAAATCTATATTCCCCAACCGGTAGCATCCTCCCCTTCTTCCCTTCCCCCAGTATTAGGGTTTTATGCTACCATGGTTGTTGTAGGTAAAGGTAACAACCCTTCTTCCACCATGAACATCTTAATCCAAAATGGTACTTCCCTCACTAGCTTCCCTTTTAATCCTGACTTAAACACTGCTTCCACCCTTGAAAAGGACTAATAGTTCTCTATTGGGAACATGACTATGTATCTCTCTACTGTATTCTATACCCAAAAATATACTGCCCTTGTCAGATTGATATCCAAGTTCTTAAGTGATGCAAGGTCTGTGGGAACCTAGTTGTGACGTGCTAGTGTTGTTCCCTCTGTTCGAATCTGCACGTTTAACCTCCTTAACTAATTATACAAGTCTTCTAGGAACTTACACCCAAAGATCTCGTACCGGTCACTCGCAACCCGAGAGTATATAATTTCTTTGCTTACTTTGGCGATAGGTTGACCTCGATGAACAACCTGTTCTGATATAAATTGATCTACTCTTTTATCCCACCAATCCCAAATCTCTTTCTTAAATATCCTCGACACCATATTCCAAATTGATTATTATAATTTGGGTGCCGACAATAGAACCATTTGTTGGCACAAAAATGACATCATGGAAAGACCCTAGGTTCAAGCACAAAGGGCCAATAATGGTTTGTTGTAGTTTAGGACAACGCCGACATTTTCACCTTACCCAAAGGGATAAGGAGTCTCACCTAAGGTGTGCTGGGACCCTATGCATATAGTCAGACTAACATCATATAACCATGATGATCAATCTAACTTGAGAATAGACTTGCAACATATTAAAAGTTTTAGTGGGTCCATGAATCATAACCAAATACACACATCATACTAAGTAACTAGTCTAATTTATCATTTATATTAATCCAAAAATAGGTTCATTACATTATACATTTGGCTTCAGCCATAGAAAATTACATAAAATACCAAGCTTATATAACATGGTGGATCACAACATAATTCAACTCTAGCTTCTGTTGACGGTGTTGGACCTGCCAACATGTCAGGGGATCTTCCCGGTAAGAAGTCCTAATTAGACCTCAGACCGTTTGGTGTAGGAGTCCCAACAGTGGGTCGTATGGTAATGCCTTGACTGCAGTTTCACACAAAGGCAAGTAAGATGTCCCTATTGGTAGCAAGGGTGTGACATATGCAATAAGTCAAGGAAGGTGCATGAGTGGTTCTAACATACGAAGGATGAGGTGAGTGCACCCCTTGGAAACCTATGATAGCATGGAGTTAAGAAGGGAACACATGAGAAAATATGCATCACAACATGGAAGGCAAGTAAGCTAGCAATCCAAAGTCACGGTTAAACCAACATCACATTTTAGAAATATTCATACATACATATATATAAAATAGATACACATGGATCCATAAGCAAACATATACATATATTGTTTAGAGTAAACAAGATAGATGAAATACAATATGACATATGCATGAAACGTTTTGGCTTTGTTATATTAAGAAGTGTAAGTTCCAGTCATACAATACATGCATGTCCAACCACTAGTTCCAACAACGGAATGTTACAATCACTGCCAGCTACTTCTCCAAAGAGATATACTAGCTCTACATAGTGGAGAAGCCAAGGCCCGTTACAATATTGTCCAAGATTTCTCTAAGATACTCCTATTGGAAGCTTGGCTAACCAAAAGCCTATACAATGAGTTATGAGGGACTATATATAGTAGAGGGTGGGGTGGCCCTTGACATTCCCCTTTGTGACAGTTCATCTACCCTCATGACTCTTCATCTACTCTATGATTGTTACATCCAACTATTGACACTTGAACTTACAGTTGACAAGACGTTACATTACAATGCACATGTACCCATGTGAGACAAAATGGCTTGAGAAAGCCATGCAGGACATCACTATGACTTGGACATTGGAAGACCATCTCTTCGACATCCTCATGGTGGTCGATAGTAGCGAACTGATGCCAAGCTCAGTAGTTCGCAATGGTTTTCATGTACTCTAAGGTGAGATATTTTTGGAAACAAACTCTTGCCTACATAGCATCCAGGTACAGTGCTCAGGCTCCTCTGTCTAATTCATCTGATAGCATGCACATCATTGTCTTGAGTATGGCTGAACCAACAACATACTTGTGCATGGTGTCTGCATTGATTGACAAGTTTGGGATGGTGGCTATGCGCATCAACTCGTCAAAGTACAAGTCAAGCTCTAGTCGGACCTATGCCTTTGTCTTCACTTGGGTGAGTGTCCCAATAGATGGGATCACATGTCCGCACACAACAACATCCATACTCTTGAATACATGTTGTTGGTTTAGGGGGGCCTCGCCCAAGTTCAACGTTAGTTAGTCAAACAAATCCCTACACTACTGACCCTTTTAGCATCAGCGCACGGAACGTGGACCAAAGTCTCACCCGAAGCAGTATGGGGGTATGCTGGAACCAAGTTTCCACACCCTGAGATGGTTGTGATGTTGGTTTATTCCTTCTATTCTTGCTTTCATGTGGTCACTTAGTTCTAGGGTTGTGCCAAACTAGCCCTTCATTCTACCCTTCCATACCTCCGTGAAAAGTTATTATTGACATTTGCGCGGCCCTAACCTACGGCTCAGGGACTTTCGCGCTGCTAGGGCAGCGTATCGTGCAGATTCCAAAAATAGTTTAAGTGTCTTACTTATCTTGTTAAACAATCATAGTTAGCACCACATAAAAAAATATTCTTATTTGCATTCTATTATCCAACGTAATTACATACATTCACGCATCACATAAGCATTATAAATGAAATTCATGCACAATATGACAAGTTGAATTAACAGGAAATAAAGACACAGAAATTGTAGAATGATTCTCTTTATTGATATCTTCAGATGATTAGAATCTATTTTCCCTACACATACAGCTGCAGAGGTCCACGCACTCAGCTGCGGACTTCTACCCTAGGCCTCTGCGCACTCGGCTGCAGAGCCTCTACTTATGCTACTACCTGAAACTTAGACTTTTTTCCTTAAAGCTATGACTATCTAACTCCAAAACTACTTAGAGCTTACTTAATTATCTCTTATATACAATCCCATGGTCCGTGGACCACAGGTAGATCTTTTATAATTGACTTTACTTTGTAAAATAAGGGCAGACAAACCTTTATGACTCATGACACCTTCGCACTCTATGACCACAAAATGCGGAGACTTTACAACTTTATTAAAAAATTTGACCCAAAACATCGGCCTTTAGCCCCAAAACTATCCTTGGGGGATCCTGAATCTAAGAGGCCCCCAACACAAACATCGTGACTCGCTCTCGAATCACTCAGTAGGCACTGAGATCTTAGCATGAAGGCCTTCTACCTCGACCCGTATGACCGCAACCTCAACAGTGCACTATGCAGCCACCTGCTTCGCATCTTCAACCATCTACTCGGTCGCTACTCTTGAACTGTTGGCTTGAAGCTTTTGCTAAGTTTCTTGCAGAGTCACAAGCTTTCCTTTGATAGAGCCTGTCATCGTGTAAGCCTCATCTGGCCAAGGCTTCTGTCGTGCCTTCAGCACTAATTTTTTGTGCAACGTTGCATCCACTTATTCTTTTAGTTGCTTGGCCTCCTATAGCTCTGCTAGTCTTTGTGTCGGCACGATGGTTTGCGTTGTGCCCTTGACCTCATCATAGCATTGTTGTAGATCACGCACTTCTGTCTCTAGTTGCTACACATTGGGTTCCTCCTGCAAGCTTGTTAGGACCTTGAATGTCTCCTCAAAAAGTTGCGTGCAGTCTGCTACTACACTGTCAACCACCGCCACTGCTTCTGTGAAAGAGGTCACCCGTTGCTCCTTTACCTCAGAGGGAGTTGAAGGTTGTGCCTTCAACTGTAACTCGGTGAGATGCAGGTTCAATTCCAACTAAACCCTCACCATTTCTGTACGTGCACCACGCATCCACATAGCCAGCTTGCGGACATGTACCTCAATTATTTCTTCCTCAGGAATGGCCAAATATGGGACCATTCGACATGTCTCCTTGATGACTTGCATTATACGCATTTTTCGGTTGGTCGCCTTGGTCACAGCGGTGATGGTAGAGTCTCGTTTTAGTGCCATCTACTGATTGTTAATCCACTATTCACTAATCACCTGGAGGGAGCAGTGCTCACGGGCCCTCAACTCTGCAACCACTCCATCTTGCAAAAGGTGGAGTGCTTCACCGAGGAGCACTGCCAAATTCAAACCTACTCCCTTTAGGGCGCTTACAATGGGCCTATCAGCTTCCTTCTCTATGGTCAATTCTCCATCAGGCAACACGATCGTGCTGGAGGCCTTCGTGCGCAGCATCTCGGCAGCTTCTGAAGTGCTGATAGCAAGGCTGGTAGACACTATGTCAGCCTATGACATGCGGGTCTTCAGCTCCAACAAACCTATCTGGATAGCCCCCACTATTATTTGTTGCTGCTGCTCAAACTGTTGTAGGGCCTCAGCAGTGACATCCCGCACCATGTCATCGATGTCGTCCAAATCACCCTCTGTGAGGGTGATTGGGTCCAGTGATGTCTTAGTAGCCTTTGATTTCTTCTTGGACCCTCCTTTCTCTTAGTCCCTTGGACGCTTGATGCGAGGAGACATCTCCTGTGGGTCCACGCCATGTTTTTCTGTGTGCTCGTCCATCTCCTCCTCTGTCTCAAGTGAAGGCAACCTCGCATCTTTGTCAGAGCCCCACTCTATTCCACCTATTTGCTTCTATGTCTGCTGGGCGGCATCGCACTCCGCTTGGACCTTGTCAACGGCCAACTTTTTCCTCTTTTTGGCCAGCTGTGTCATCTTAAGTTTGGGCTCCTCCTTCTTTTTCTGTGCGGCAAACTTGCTTCCTCCCACTTCCAAGTCTGCTGTGGTGCACCATTCCGTTGGCCATCGATCAAGTACTGCATCAATAGCATCATCCGTTGCCATGTAAGGCAAGTCATACCATGTTTGCCCAGGGTCCTTCTACACCCTGATGGACACATGGTGAAAGTCTGCTTTAAACTCTGTGTATCCCTACAGGTTGGGATACACTGTAGGTGACAATCGTAGTTTGCGATTGATGGCCATGTGGATGTTCATCTCCATAAAGATCCAGAAGATCTTGTTGTCCTTGATTCATTGCACATCCTTGGTCACCCATAGTGAAGCATACTTCACTGCTTCTGGTAGGTCTGGCGCGACCGAAGGGAATTGGCTATCCTCCGGTAACTCCCTTGCTACCATCACAATTGACAACAAGAGCCACATGTAGTGGAACATCTTGCTGAGCTCATGTGCTTTGCGTCAGTTTGCAAGGAGCTCACCGCATAGATAGCCTGCCCAATTGAACTGAACACCTTTGGCGCACTGGGCTGCTAGAGCGACGACAGGCGCCGACACTTCGTTGGTGTGACATTTCCTCATCACCTTCCCTGCTAAAATCTGCATAGCCACCTTTATAGCGGGGTCACAAATGCTGGATATTTCATATCTACGCGGCTTCTTTACCAGCTTAAAATTCTCTTTCATGGCCTCCGCGAGGGCCTGCTCACCACCTTTTCCACCAAATATCATGGCTGGATTTTCTCCAGTGTAAGGCAATCGCGTTATCCTATGGATCAATCTGTCAGTGATGGGTATTGGCTCCTCCAGCCATAGACACCCATCATGTACCAAACACAATAGCTGCTTGACGACGAACACTGTAACCGAGGTGCATTTATAGTGCGGCACCTGTAGCAGGTTGAGTAACCCTGCCTTGTCTACTCCTCTGAGCCACCTCTGTGACTCAAATGTGGTCATTCTATTAGTTGCGTCGATAATGTGATGCATCAACTACTTGATCACTAGGTGTGGGAACTTATCGTGGTCAGCCAAGTCCTAGTCTTCAAGTTTTAATAGAGGAACCTGCCCCATGCGCAACCCTTCAAAAATAATTTCATATGGCAGCAGAGGAGTTTGCAAGGGGACCTTGATCTCATCGATGTCTCTCGGCACCTTGGTCTTGCCCTTATGTGGTGGGACATACTCAGGCAACCGAGTGATAGGGTCAGCACCCTGGCATTCACCCTCCTCCACATCTACTCCCACATCCTCATCATCCATCGGGATGTGATTTCTTCCTCACCCGGCTCCAAATTGATGGCTTTGCCATTCTCCTATGTGGTAGACTTCAGTGGGTTTCTTCTTGGCGATGCGCACATCAGTATTACAGGCTACTTTCTCTTTTTATGCCTCGCGCTCTCCTTCGTTGGGGTCGGTTTCGGTCTTGGCGTCCTCGGGGATTTAGGGACTTCTGCTAATGCTTCGGCCACTTTGGGAGTAGTTTCTTCAACCTCCATATTAAGTTTCGGCACTGACTCCTCTACTTCAATATCCATAGCTTCTGTGGGCACCGACATGATGTTCTGCAAGAAATCCTGTGTCTCCTTTGGCAATGTCTCAAATGCTAAACTGGCTATTAGAAGTTCGTAGTGCTCGCGATTTATGTGCGCCTGAGAGCTCAACAACTCGATTCTCAAAATGTGATGTGTTTTTTGTTGGATAGCCACTTGTAATTTATAGGGCATTTTGAATTCAAATCTGACCATTCCACGCAAATTCGGTTCATTAATGTTGGATTGGCTGCAGATTTTCAAGGATCTGCCCCATAAATTTCGTCTTAAATACTGGCCGCCCACTCCATTTGGCTGCATTTCTACCATCAAGTCATGAACAGTGACTTTAATAGTCACTTTTCAGTCGACCTGCATGATTTCTCTTTGGGTAGCACAGCTCCCTTCGTGCTTCCATGAACCCTATGACACTTCGTTGCTTCACACAATCCTCTGTTCCGGCAGCTCCCCAACCCGAGAAATGTAGTTTATAGTCCCATGCATGCTTTCAGCTAGCTGGAGCACTAAGAGTATGCTACCTTCATATAGTCACATGGTCAGACCACTAGTGTATGGCTTCAATCGACTGCCATTCACCTTTTCTGGGAAGGGATCTCCATTCAATTTAACCAGTTGTACCTCTCCTCTGTCAGTAATCTCCTTAATGACATAGGGCCCTAACCAGTGCATTTTCAACTTCTCTGGAAATTTCTCAAACTTACTATCAGATAACAAAACTAGGTCATTCACCTTAAAAGTGCGCAACTTAATCTGTCGATCATTCCATGATTTTTCGTGCTCCTTTTGGACCTGTTTGTGAAATCTAGCTAGAAATCTTTCTCCCCCCCAAGCTCAGCTAGATGCACGAGCCTCTCCTCCAGGGCACCACGATCTGTCATACCTATGAGTGCCGCTATGCGCATACTAGGCACAATGTATTCCATGGGCATTACTACTTCAACACCATATACAAGCCTAAAGGGTGTTTGTCGAGTCTACTTCTTGCATGTCATCTGATAGGCCCATAGTACTACGGGTATGTGTAGGTCCTAATCACTTCACTGAGCATTGCAAACCTTGGTCAGCACATTCTCCAACACTTTATTGAATTCTTTCACCATCTTGTTAGCCTACGGGTGATAAGGCATGCTCTTATGGTGATATACCTGAAATTCCTCCATTAGCGCGCTGATCGTTTCATTAAGAAAGTGCGTACCACGATCACTCATCAAAATGTTTGGACACCCAAATTGTGTCAGTAATACTGAAAGAAGAATTTTGTAGCAGTCATGCCTGTGCAATCCTTCACAGGTTCTGCCTCTGCCCATCAGGTCAAATACTCTGTTGCGGTGATAATGTACCTCGCTCCCGTCTTTCCTTAGGGCTGAATGGGTCCCACAAAATCTATCGCCCGTTTCTCAAAGGGTTGTAACCTGTTAGGTGCCTATAATATTAGTGATTCCCCCATTACTATTGTCGGTGTATCCCTTATTATTATTTTTGTGCCCCTATTGTCCCCATATTGTTATTATTGTGCCCCATAGAATCCCTCTATTGTTATTTTTGTGCCTTTATATTATTATTGTTAGGTCAGCTTGGTTATATCATGACCCCTTAGACTCCTATATATAAAAAGGAGGTTTTTTCATTTGAATCATCTAAGAATTGTTCATTTGTCTAATGTAAAGGAGGTTACGCCCTCAAAGAGGCTTATTTCTAAGGCATTGATCTATATTTTCTATCTTTTGTGAGCTAGTTTCATAACATTTAGTATCAGAGAATTGGATTCTAGGATTTCGCTGCTCCAAACAGGTCATCATTGCATTTTCTCTATAGCTTTTGTTCAATGACGTTTCAGAAGCTAAAAAAAACCCATTTGAGCTGAAATCATTCTCAACTTCGGATTCAAATTTCAGAGCTTGTCTCGCTATATTTGTGAAGATATGATATGAGGAAGTTAGGGTTTTTGCAGACTCCCAAATTAAATTCCAAACAGGTGACCTAGGGAAAATCATCATAGCGTTAGTTTTGAGTATCAGCTTGAAATTTCGTAAGAGGTTTCAGAAAGAGGATGACCTATAGTTTTCTGTGTATCAGTTTCAGGTACTAAGGTCGAAACAGTGACACGTGGCACATCATACAAGTTCGCTCTACTAAACTAGGCTATAATCAGGTCACCGTGGGAGATTTGGCATAAATATTTCTTGGACAATCTAATCTTGATCAGACTTGCGAGGTTAGAAAGAGGACTCAAAGGGCTACCGCAGGACGAGATGTCAGATATTCTAGATCCACTGTTACAGAGATACAACAGATTCAATGTCGAGCTCTCATAAAGTGAAAAAAAAGGTAGTAGTTTTTTTAAATTTTACATAAGATTGGTTTGAAAAATTAGTTTGAAGGAATTCAAAGGGAATAGTGAAGAATTAGTAGCATTAGTTAATTCCCCGAAGAAAGAAAATGGAAACACCTAGTAGCAACCTGAAAGCTCTAGCATGACTCATGAAGAAGAGGAAGAAATGCAACATGATATATCAAAATTACATGACCAAGTACAACAAATTTCACTCTCACTAAAGGTAAATGAAGCCAAGATGAATGGCGTGGAAGTTAATATGAATGGCATGAAAATTAAGATGAATGGCGTGGAAGCTAATATGAATGGCATGCAAGTTAAGATGAATGGCGTGGAAGCTAAGATGGATGGCATGGAAGCTAAGATGAATGGCATGAATGCTAAGATGGAAGCTAAGATGAATGGCATGGACGATAAGATGGAAGAATTGAAGATAAATTTTAATAAGTTGCTACAAGAAATGGTCACTAATGGTGAAAGGTTAGTAAAGGAAACTCATGATGAGAACAAAAGAAAGGTTAATTATGATTTCGTAGACTCTAATATTGGATTGAAGACCCACCATGTTCCAAAAATCAATATGACGAAGTTTGATAGCAAGGATCCTGGAACATGGATACTACAGATGGAGAAATTTTTCGATCTCCATAATGTGCAAAACACACAAAAGGTACGTATTTCAACTTTATATTTGGAACGAAATCAGTTTGTATGGTATTGATTGCTTTGCTCTCGTAAACAAATTGTCACTTGGGCAATTTTTACGGAAGAAATGATAGCACATTATGAGGATACAAAAAACAACACATTTTTTAGCCAATTGATAAATCTCAAACAAAAGGGTTCAATGATGGAGCACATTGAGGACTTCCAAAAATTGAACATAAGGGTAAAAGATATTCCAGAGGAGCATAGGATTGATGTGTTCATAAGGACTTTAAAGAATAATATCCAACATGAGGTTCGCCTTTGGGAACCTGATTCATTGGAGATGGCATTCTGGTTAGCAAGAAAAATGGAAAGAAAGATTATGGCAACCAGGAAGCATACCACTCACAACTATAAATATGGAAGTGTTGTGGCCCCTAGCCTTCCACAACCTACAAGGTTAACACCACAACAATTGGAAGAAAAAAGAGCAAAATTTCTTTGTTACAGTTGTGATAGCAAGTACACTAAAGGTCATAAGTGTGTTGAGAAGAAATTATTCTACATAGTTGTGAAGAGGAAGAAAAGGAACAAGAAATGTCAAAAGAAGAGGATATAGTCCAGAAACAAACCCTAGATAAAGAAGAAATGAATCTGACCATATCTTGTAATGCATTAGCTGGAATTACCAGTCCTCAAACTATCAAGATAGAAGGACATATCAAGAAGAAAAAGGTAATAGTGTTGATTGATTCGGGAAGTACCCATAATTTTATTCATTGAGATAGAAAGGGAATTGAATTGCTTCCTATATCTAGCACAGAGTGTCCAAGTGATGGTTGCAAGTGAAGGAAACCATAAATTGCCTTTGGAAAGTGGCCATAATAGTCAAAGCTAATCCATGGGAGAATAGTATTGACAATAGCCCAATGCTTTCCATTCCAAGTGGGTGATGCTGATGTTGTACTAGGATTCCAATATGGCTACAATCTGGGTACAATAGCTTTTTAATTTTCAAGAACTTTTCATGAAATTTTCTGCAGAAGGAAAGGAAGTTGAATTAAGGGGTATTGTAGGGAAACCAGGAAAGATAATCAGCTCTAACATCATGACAAAGCTTCTAAAGAAGGAACAACGAGGTGTAATAGCACAATTATGTTCGCTAGAGATTCCCACATCGAAATCATCTATTTCTTCAGATCTCCAAAACGTTTTGGACAATCATTCCAAGGTATTTGAGACTCCCAAAGGTATCCCACCTATTCTTGATCATGATCATGCTATTCATTTGATTCCAGGAAGTTTTCCTCCAAACATCAAGCTGTACAGATATCCCTATGCTCAAAAGTGTGAAATTGAACATATTGTTGCAGAAATGCTAGAGGCTTGTATTATTAAACCTAGTCAAAGTTTTTTCTTTGCTCCAGTAGTATTGGTGCACAAGATGGATCATGGGGCATGTTTCCGGATTATAGGGAGCTCAACAAGCTCACTATTAAACATAAATTTCCCATTCTTGTCATTGATGAATTATTGGATGAATTGCATGGATCAATTTGCTTCACCAAGTTGGATCTTCGTTGAGGATATCATCAAATCAAAATGAAGACTGAAGATTCTGAAAACAACATTAAGAACTCATGAGGGTCACTATGAGTTTTTGGTCATGCCTTTTGGCCTTACCAATGCACCTTCTACATTTCAAGGTTTGATGAATTCCATTTTCAAACCCTTCCTTAGAAAATTTGTGTTAGTATTTTTTGATGATATACTAAACTACAACAAGTCTTGGAAGGA